>VDFB02043287.1:0-60870 GCA_007258455.2 Sequoia sempervirens | reverse complement strand
TTCGATTGATCTATGATATGTTCCACATGATTTATGTGATGGATGCATTGATTTTATGATGTTTCTAAATGTGATGGATGCATTTTAGGTTTTTATGTTTTATGATGATTTATTTTACTAGCTTGTATGGATGCATTAATGATGATGTGATATGATATTGATGATGTATTTCTTTTCCTAATGAGATGCAATGTATGATAAATAAATGTGATGTTAATGAATGATGTATGGATATTGGATATATGACGTATAAAATGAGATGTAAATGAAATGATGCATGTAATGAAATGATAGATGTGAATAAAATGTGAATGAATGATAAATGTAATGAATGATGAGCGGTAAATGTTTTGAGAAATGAATGTAAATGTTAATGAAATATATTGAGAAATGAATGATAAATGTTAATGAAATGATATATATAAATGAAAATGTATGATGAAATGTGAATGAAATGATATATATAAATGAAATGTGAATGAAATGATATATGTAAATGAAATGTGAATGAAAGGATATATATAAATGAAAATGTAATGAAAATGTATGATGAAAATGTAATGAATAATGATGAAATGTAAATGAATGATGATTTTTCCACTACATGATAATGACAATGTGATGAGATGTAAATGCATGATGTAACATAGCGTGTATATGATGCCATGAAATGAGATGTTTATTGTGAAATTTAGGATGAGATGAAGAAATGATTCTATATACATGTCATTATGAAAATCGCATGTGTCAAGTATACTCAATCTGTGATAAGAAAAAGATAACATTATTTGCAAATGAATCCTTGGAATTTGTGCAACCAATACTCTGTAGGTGTATTATTATGAATGCAATTTACCATGCAAACCTATTTTATCAATGCAAACCTAAGTGTCATTTCAATAATCTTTTTGTTCTGCTTTGTATCATCACTGAGCTTTATTTTAAAATGTTGAAAGCGAATACAAGCATCAATGATAAGGGAGATAGACCAATGATGACCTCGAAAGCATTTCTTTTCATGATTTTGATATTGCAGTTTAACACGAAAGCATCAAGGCATAAGATAGACCAATGATGACTGAGCATTCTTTGGCGTAAACAAACAAGAATTTATCACTTTCTTTAAGTGAATCGGAGTTCATCCATGATACTTGGTAGAGCACTTCCCCACGCATAATTCACAAAATAATAATGATCATTAACTCACAAACAACAAACAAAAGAAAAGGTATCATTCCTCCTTCCTTTGCTTCTCTAGTTCAATACATCATCGAAAGTAGCTCCAAAGAAACATAACGATAAGATTTAAGAGCACCATAATCCAAATTTACCACCGCCAAATCATTATTCAGACTAGGATCATCGCTGTTGAAATGTGTAAAAGGATGCTCGTACGATATTCTCAGACGTTTGACTAAATGATGTAACCTAAAAACCTATCCTAGGGGTCTCGGGGACTGATCAAAGATTAGTCTTGCCTACGTTATACATGCAGAGACCACGTAGTTCGACTGACACAGACTCCACTTTCAATTGATGTAGACTCTATTTTTGTGTTTTCGATTTTCTGATTTTTTTTATTTTTATTTATTTTTATTTATTTTTGGATTTTGATGGTTTTTCTGATGTGTTTGGATTTTGATTTTCTGATGTTTTTTTGATTTTGATGTATTTTCTGATGTTTTTTGGATTTTGATGCATTTTCCATGTTTTTGGATTTTGATGTATTTTCCATGTTTTGGATCTTCGAATGGTACGCCACCGATGTCATGTTTGACTGCCTTTCCATGTAAGCTGAAAGTCTATTTGTACCAGATAACACTAGGATGTTGCCCCCAAGCCAGGGTAAATCATGGTATCTCTGCTATGATGTGGATAGTGATAATGATTATCCCAAATGATAGATGGAAATGATATGAAAGGAAACAATCGTAACAACACTGTACCCAATAGATAGAGGAGTTTGGTGAAAATCACAAGTAACGCCTGTTTGCCAGGTTTTCATCACTTGTTTTTATTGTGTCCTCTTTCTTTTTCTCTTGTATTTTTATTTTTATATATTTTTTGTTTTTCTCTCTTTTCTATCATCATGACGCCTGTTTGCCAGGTTTTCATCAAGACAACTTTATTGACCGTGCACTATATATCCTCAAGTGTAGAATCGCCTGAGTGAATGTTGTTCATGGGCTCCTCCAACATGTCTCCTTCTGGTGTAGATAGCCGGTATGCTCCTGATCCGTAGACTGATATGATAACATAAGGCCCTATCCAGTTAGGTTCAAACTTTCCCTTCTTTTCTCTGTCTGCTTGATTTCTAGGGTTTTCCCGTAGGACCAAGTCTCCGATCTGGAAGACTCTAGGCTTAACCCTCTGATTATAGTTCCTAGACATCCTTTGTTGATAGGCTGTCAAATGATTGACATCTTGTTGTCGACGTTCATCAAGTAGCTCTAATTCTTGAAGTCTAGAGATCCTATAATCTTCATCTGAAATGAGTCCCTTTAGTGAAACACAAAGGGATGGAATTTCTACCTCAATAGGTAATATTGCTTTTGATCCATAGACAAGAGCATATGGTGTAGCTCCTGTTGGTGTTCTAATGCTAGTCCTGTAAGCCCAAAGATCTGGGTTAAGCTGAACATGCCAATCACGCCCTACCTCATTTATAGTCTTCTTGAGAATCTTTAGGATTGTTTTGTTGGAAGCTTCTGCCTGTCCATTACCTTGAGGGTAATACGGGGTTGAAAAGCGCTGTTGGATGTGAAACTTTTCACACAGTTCTTGGACGTCTTGGTTCTTGAAAGGCCTACCATTATCTGTGATGATTGACTGGGGTATCCCATATCTACAAATGAGATAATTAAGTATGAAAGATGATATTTGCTTCCCAGTGATTGTGGTTAAGGGAACTGCCTCCACCCATTTTGTAAAATATTTCATTGCTGTGATAATGAACTTGTGTCCATTAGATGAAGATGGGTTAATTTTCCCTACCAGGTCTAATCCCCACTGACAGAAAGGCCATGTAGTTGTGAATGGATGGAGCTCCTATTCCAGTGCATGTATAAGATTGCCATGAATCTGGCATTTTGGACATCTCTTGACAAATTTATAAGATTCTTGCTCCATGTGTGGCCAGTAATACCCCAAACGAAGGAGTTTCTTGGCTAAAGATAATCCACTTGAATGTGTACCACAAATTCCTTCATGGACCTCATGTAAAGCAGAAGCGGATTTGTTATGTTCTAAACAACGCAAAAGAGTACCATCTAGGCCTCGACGGTAAAGGGTGTCAGCAATAATGGTATGTTTGGCGGATTGGTGTATGAAGTTGCGCTTTTGGTTGCGAGAAAGATCTAGCGGTAAGATATTATCTTTTAGATAAGTATAAATGTCTCCATAAATGGAAGATTGGGCACTATCCAAAAGGCTTATGGTTTGGGATTTTGGATTTGTGTATGCAGGATTTGATACTTGTTCTACAATAAATCGATAACGATCTTGCGTTTCAGGCATTTGTAGAAGAGATGCTATTGTGGCCATGGCATCTGCTGCTTTGTTCTCTGATCTTGGTATCTGTTCAAATTTGATTTCTATGAAGTATTTTCTTAGATCATCTACCAGTCTCTTATATAAAATCAGTGTGTCATCCTTAGTTTGGTAATCATTGTTGACTTGATAGATGATTAACTAGGAGTCTCCATACACCTGTAGTTCTGTGATTTTCCAGTCAATAGCCACTTTAATTCCAAGGATCAAAGCTTCATATTCTACCACATTGTTAGTGCAACGGAAGGTAAGCCTATAAGATCGTGGGATGGTGTGCCCCAGAGGTGTGACAAATAAAATTCCCACCCCTGATCCATGTTGTGTGTAGGATCCATCGAAGTAGAGTTGCCACGGCTATGTTGTAATGTTGAGGATATCCGCATCAGGAAATTTCATGGTCATAGGATGACCGTCTGATAATGGAGCTTCTGCTAATTGGTCGGCGATGACTTGTCCTTTGATAGCTCGCCTTTCTACATACTGAATGTCAAACTCACTGAGGAGCATGACCCACTTTGCCAATCTTCCTGTTAAAGCTGCCTTGCTCAGTAAATACTTGAGAGGATCAATTTTTGCAACGAGCTTGACAGTGTGAGTGAGCATATAGTGTCACAATTTTTGCGTCGCAAATACTACTGCTAAGCATGATTTTTCAATGAAGGTGTAGTTTACTTCATGTCCATTGAGTGTCCTGCTGATATAGTATATTGCCTGTTCCTTTCCATCTCTATCCTCTTGTGCTAGCAAGGCTCCTAAAGAAATATATGTTGTTGTGACATATAACAACAATGGCTTGTCTTCACTGGGTGGTACCAAGATTGGCGGTGTTATTAAATAATGCTTGATGTGGTTGAAAGTATTCTCACACTGTTCATCCCATGTAAACGACACATTTTTATGCAAAAGATGATTGAATGGATGACACCGATCTGCTAGTTGAGAGATGAATCTCCTGATGGACTGTAATCGGCCTTGTAAAGATCTTAATGTACTGATATTCTTAGGAGGTGGCATTTCCATGATGGCTTTGAATTTTGCTAGATCTACTTCAATTCCTTTTATAGAAACTATGTATCCAAGGAGTTTTGCTGATGTTACTCCAAAGGCACATTTCTTAGGATTCAATCTGACTTTGAATTTTTCCAACCTGTCAAATATTTTGGCCAGTATCTCTAGATGTCCTTCCCTGGTGTGAGACTTGGCTAAGATGTCGTCCACATAGTCTTCCATGAATGTGTGCATCATGTCATGGAAGATTGTTGTCATAGCTCGCTGGTATGTAGCTCCTGCATTCTTTAACCCAAAAGGCATGACGTTCCAGCAAAAGGTGCCCCATGGACATGTGAATGCTATCTTTTCTTGGTCTTTAGGAGCTATTTTGATTTGATTGTATCCTGAAAATCCATCCATGAGTGATAGCATTTGATGGCCAGCTATTAGATCTACTATCATGTCTATGTTTGGCAAAGGAAAATCATCCTTTGGACATGCTTTATTTAAATCCTGGAAATTAGTACATATTCTAATGGTGTTATCTGGCTTTGAAACAGGTACAATGTTGGATATCCATTCTCAAGGTGATAATCAATACAGATCCACATAAATCCAAAGATTCAGTAGTTTCTTTCCAATCATTTTGACTAATAATGCAACATGTGGATGCATTTTTCTCAGTTTCTATTTCATCGTTTAGTGCCACCGTATGATAGTTGATGCATAATGAGATCTGTGTCCAAGCCTGGCATGTCAGAGTATGACCAAGCAAAATTGATGCATCGTTCTTCAAAGAATTTGATAAAATCTGGCTTTTCTGTATCTGTCATGGATGCTGCCAGGTGTAGGATTCTTGCTTTCTCTGCTATGCCAATATTAATAGACTGTGTGGGCTCTATCAACACTGATGATCTTTCATGGTAATGTTGCGGGAGGATTTCAAACCTTCCATCCTTTGGTGCCTCTATGAGGTTTTCACCATTGGATGCGTTCTTTGTTTTTACTATTTTAGGATCAAATACTGCCATAGAATGGTTTTCACCATTAGATCCATTTTTTTCTTTCATATTTTTGCAACTGGAAGTCTTGGCGTCCTCCTGCCTAAAAGCATTGTCAAAAGAAGTATTGGTAGAAAAAGTATCATATTCCTCACAGCAAAGGTAATTAATGATGGCAGAATCATTGTCAAAAATAGGGAGATCAATAGGGTGTTGTGGTTCCCATTCGATAAGCTCGGGATGCAGTAAAGGCAATGAGTCATTAGATGGGTTGAGGTCAGTGATTGTGAAAGCTTAGATGGAAATATCGTCTAGGTTGTTAGTGGTTATGTCGAGCCCTACAAAGGTATTTTCTTCCACATTATTTATCTCAATCAATGTTCGTTCATCTTCACTTGAGTCATCGAAATTTTGTGTTGCAGAGACAATAGGATTAAAACTCGAGCTTTGACCCTCCTCACGTTTGGGGGTATAATTTTTGATAATGTCAATCTGAATATCTTCATAGGAAACATCTGATAAGTTGTCCCACTCATATTCATTTGAATCTGTTTTAGAGTTATCCCATTTTTGAAGAATACGCTCCACAGTTTTATTAGTGATTTCTGCTCTTGCTTCTTCTATGTATCCTAGTCCAGTTCTGCCATTCTGATGAATTGCAAGGACTTGGATTGGTTCCGTTATACTTTGTTTCCCTCGATCAAGAGATCTTTGTTCTACTGCATATCCTAGTCCCGTTTTATCCTTATGTTGGAGTGTAAGAGGCTGGATTGGTTCTGTTATGCCTTGTTTCCTTAACCCAAGAGGTCCCTGTCCTGAATATCCCATCTTCTCTAGAATAGTTTTTCCCTTTCCATACTGATTTGTCTCTATGATATTGCTTGTAGAAGTAGAGGCTTCCTCATCCTTATAAAGCCAATTTAGTATGGCCTTATCTTCTGATTCTTCATCTAAGTTCCCAGCTTTTACAAATCTGCCATCTAATGCTGTTGTAGATTGTCCTAAATTTTGGGTGATTGTAGATGGCTGTCCATATGTTTGTAAGGAGGGTAACATTTGTGATAGATGAAATGAGTGCCCCACTCCATATTCACTTATTCCTTTGTCACTTATCTGTACTTCCTTGGTGAATTGATGTGAGAGTGGAGCTAATTGTTCTTCAACATTTGAAGGATTAGATTGTGCTACCCTTATCTCTTGTGATTTTTGTTGTTTTGGAAGCCACTTGGATATGAAGCTTTGCTGCTGCTCACCATCTAATGTGCTAACTTCTCTATTGTGAGGTATCAATGTATCCTGAGATGTTTTTAATGCATGACAAGCTTGAGTGTCGTTATAGTTTGCTGTGATTGTTACCTCTTGTCCATTGACGGGAAATTTCAGGCATTGATCATAGGTGGAAGGTACTGCTTGCATATCATGTATCCAAGGGCGTCCCAACAGTATGTTGTATGTCAGTTCCCTATCTAAGACTTGGCAAACCACTTTTTGGACAATAGGTCCCACTTGAATGGGTAATATGATCAACCCTTTAGAGGACCTTTCTTCTTCATCATATGCTTTGATTGTGATTTTTCTTCTTGTATCAATGGCTTCATCTGAGTATCCTAGTGCACGAATCAGCTTTAAGGTACAAATATTTAAACCAGCCCCTCCATCTATCAGGACACGCTTTACACGGTGTTTTTGGATGAGGACTTCAATGTGCAGGGCGGAATTATGTGGATGGGTGAGTGATACATCATCATGTTCAGAAAATGAAAGGCAATGAGGCGCAGATAGATGTCCTACCATAGCTTGGAACTGACACACATCCAAATTGTTAGGTACCATAGTTGATACAAGAGCTTGTTCAAGAACCTCTTTGTGTGATGGGGAAATCTTTAAAAGTTCTAGGATGGATATTTGTGCCGGTATTTTCTGCAATTGATCGATGAGATTATATTGATTAGAGGGAGTATCCACAGATGGGGATGATATTGATGCCCCTTTCAATATAACTTTGGATTGTGCCCTTGTTGTGGCATTAACCGGTTGGTACTCTTGTTTCCCTTTGAGTGTGATTACGTTAATTTGGTTTTCAGATTTGTCCATATGTTGTACCAAATTGGTAGATGCAATGTCATTGTTCCGATTGATTTGATTGCATAACTCTTCATCCTCCTTGGCAGCAGAAAAACAAAGGATCGTTGTGTCATAAACATAACCGACGTTTTTACCTTTGGTGTTTGCGGAAGAAGATTCTCCCTTCTGATAATTGGGTAGAGGATTTTTGAACGTTGTATGATCTTTTTTTGTTTGGTGTCCCTCTACAAATACTTTCTTTTGATCTATGAGGTCTTGTACCGCATGTTTTAATTGCCAACAATTTTCAGTCATGTGGCCTTTATTTTGATGGTAGTGACAGTAATGTAATTCATTCCACCATGATGGTTTGACTTGAGGGTCCCAATTTCTAGCCTCTTGTACTTGGATGAGTTTTTCGTCTAAAAGTTCTTTGAGGACTGATTCCAATGATTGTCCTAACGGCGTGAATTTTCATTTATTGGATGGTCGTTGGAATGATTGGGTTTTTGTTTCTCCAGTGTTTTGATTATTTCCTTGATCACTACTTTGTTTGACATTAAAACCATTGTTTTGTTTGTTTGTAGTGGTTGGTGTCAAGGTGAATACTGGTTTAGATGTGTGTGTATCGATCATGGTATCGGTATTCTTGTTATTTTGCCAAAATCTTGGTTTTTCGTTGTTGTTGTTAGAGGAATTGTTATTGTTTGAACCTTCAATGAAGTGTTTGATTGTTCCTCTTTTGATTAGAGCCTCTTCGATTTTGAGCCCTTTTTCGATAACTTGTTCAAATGTAGATGGACATTGTAATTCCAACCTGTAATTCATGTCATCCACTAAGTTATCAATGAACATCTCTATCTTCTCCTCTTCGTGAATAGATCCGGGTATTTAGCAACAGCTCTCCATCGCTGGAGAAAGCGGTTAAAATCCTCGCCACCCTTTGCTTGTTTGCGTTGTAGAGTTCTTTAAGGTTACCCCATGTTGGATGTTGAATGAGAAGTGTGTTATGAACCTATTGATCAGTTCTTCAAAAGATTGGATCCCAGGTTCCAATTTAGAAAACCACTCCATGCAAGTGTTTCCTAAGCTTCTCGGAAATAATCGTAGTAAGAGTCCTCGTGTGCGAACTCTATACTCATGGCTCGAAATTCTCGTACGTGATCAAATGGATCAGTTCTCCCGTTGTATTTGTTGTACATTGGGTACTCACAATACCGTGGAAATGGTATCATGTTAATGCTTGAGTCGAATGGATAAGGGAAAATGTCCTGTAAGGAATATCTTTTTGTTGGCCCTTGTTGGATATTTTGGAACTGCAATTGTAATTGATGGATTTGTTTTGTCAAAGCATCTATACTAGTTGGGTTAGGTGTGGTTGTTTCCTTGAGTTGATTGACATCAAAGTCTTTAGGAAGCTTAGCACCTTTGTCAGCTAATAATAGAAGATACTTTTCCATATCTTGCTCTAGCATCTTTTCCATAAATTTATGGAAATGAGGGTCTTGTTGAACTTTCTATCTCCCTCTCAAGCGGTTACTTTTCTCATGTGAGTTAATGAGAGGATCAGTGTTGCTATATCATCCCCAAGGGTTTTCTTCAGCCATGGCTGCTATTCTTTCATTTTCTTCTTGTTGTTGTTTTTGATATGCTGCTCGTGTGAAAATAGGCATACAAACGTTTAAAGTTTTACTCTAGACTTTGATCTTGGATTTTTTTGATTGGATAAGTGTCAAGGTTGTTGATTTAAAATATGATTTTGTCTTATCTAGTTTCGTGATGGAAGGATGATAAAATCCTTGATAGGGAAACTTTGACAAAAAATCTCAGATTTGGTGATAGTGACACTATGCGAGATGTTTCAAGATCTAGGTGTAAGGGTAAGGCTTTCCTTTTGTGTGACTTAAGTGTTCTGGACTGTGAAAAAAAATGTTCTGGACTGATGAAAACCTTGTTATCGATATGGGAAAACTGACAAAATGTCCTACCAACTCTCTATTTTTCTGACTTTATGGCGCGCTGAAACAGAGACACAAAGCGCTGAAACAGAGATTGGGCGCGCTGTAACAGATACCCAAAGCGCTGAAACAGATACTGGGCGTGCTGGAACAGAGCCCCAAAGTGCTAAAACAGAGATTCTAGGCGCTGGAACAGATACCCGACGCGCTAAAACAGATGAGCTACGCGCTGGAACAGATACCCGACGCGCTAAAACAGATGAGCTACGCACTGGAACAGAGACTGGAAGTGCTAAAACAGAACCTTAAGGTGTTTAAGATAGAAAAAATATCTTATTCTATGAAACTCACTTGGTCTGTTGTCGTATTGGATAGCTGGTTGTGGGATGTATTTTGGATGAATTCTTTGACTGTGGTTGTGGTGTTGCCTAAGAGCTCTTCTTTGATAAAATGCTTGTGAATCTAAGGGAGCTACATCATAGTCGTCTGTATAACCTCTATAAAAATCGTGATACCTATGAATAAAAGTCCTATGTTGGAGTAGAACTTTCCTACTTTGGTATAGAAATCGCTGCTTTCTTAAAAGTTGTTTGTATGCAAGTGTTTTCTTTGGTTTTCTGATTCGTTTGACAAGAGACTTCTTGACAAACTTGGTGGATACCCAATCTCGAATCATGTGAAATCCACAAGTGCTTTGATTTTGAGGATTTTCTTGTGATGATCTTATCTGAGTTTAATGAGAGAAAACACAGCAAGCAAGAATAGAATGGTTATCTTTTTTTTTAAAAAAATCCTAGAATCTAAACAGATAGTGCATGTTCTCAAGAATCAATGATTCTTCTTGATTTTCACTGGTTTGATAACAAGATAAAAACACTTCAGATAGACTCACTCCTAGAGATAAAAGGTCATCGTTATATACTCGAACGACCCACAGCTTGGAATTGCGTCGACTCACACAGCCATGTCACCCCCTAGAGGGCGCCTGTGTTTTTGTCTTTTCCAGGTGCGTACTCAGAGTGACGGAAGTGGATACCGGATCCCCTGAGAAAACAGTCCTTGGCAATTATATGGTGAGTGCTTGAGGGTAGATTCTTCCTACCGCACTGGCCGAGACATAACAAGTTTAGAAACCCATGCTGCTTCTATTTCTAGGTTCTTAGATAGGGTTTCGCTCGAGCTGCAAATGGATAAACTCCTCGAGACTCCCAATCTCTTTAGAACAAAGATTTTGGGATGGTTATCCCGCCGCGACTCAGCTGAAAGAGGGTTTCCCAAATTCACATAAATTTGAAGTGGGCTTGAAATGCCATGGCTTTGGTCATTCCCACTCTCAGTCGCTCCCCGTAGGGTGAGTACTTTTTCCCACTACGACAGGCCTGTCTAAAGGTTTTAAGAAAGCTTTAAAATGTGTAAAGTAATGGTGAGTCTGGTTTTTTGATGCACCCAGTTAAGGGGAGAGCATAAACCTATCACCCAATCACAGCAGAGAAATTGTTCTTTTTAAAACCCAAAAGACTAGTTAGCTAATCTATATGGAGATATTGCTCCATAAAAACATGATGTTCAATTTTAATCCCAAAAGAAAAATGTGAAGTTTCTATCCTAGGATTGATCAATTTTATCCATTTCTATCCTAGGATTGGTAAATTTTATCTATTTCTATCCTAGGATTGGTAAATTTTAACCAAGAAAGTAGACAGAAACAGAATCTGGCCGCGGACGCGTCGGATCCAGATAAAAGAAATGATTTTGAAGATAAGAAAGTGGCGCGCTAAAACAGTGACTCGGCATGCTGAAAGATAAACCCGGCGCGCTGGAACAGTGATGTGGCGCGCTGGAACAGTAACTTGCCGCGCTGTAACAGAAACCCGGCGCGCTGAAACAGACCACTGGCGCGCTGCAAAAACTCACGATTCCGCGAAAACTTTCATGCCGATACCTGTAGGACACAATTTTTAAAATTTTAGCAAAATACGGGGTTAGGCCCCACGGTGGGTGCCATTTTGTAAGCGGTAGAATGGGGAAAACAAGTTAAACAATGCATCTACGCTTCTAAATAGGACATTGCATCTAAGATTAAGAAATTTAAACTAATTTAAACTACAAATCTATAGAAATTTAGCCTATTGCTCTCTAACTCTAAAGATTTCTCTAATCTACTTAGCTCTCAGATTTGTAAGCTAATTAAACTATTGAAATGACACTTAGAGAATGAGAAAATGAACTAATTCTATTCCTATGTGATTGATTATGCAAATTCTATTGTAATGGTAGCCATGACTGCAAAGGTTGGATGCTTGATTGCTGCTTGATGAATGCTGGATGAATGCTTGAATGCTTGATTGCTTGGATGCTTGGATGCTTGAAAAACCTGCAGAGTAAGATTGCACAAGTTGGGATCCATTTCCTGTAGCCAAAGAGCTGTATTTATAGCTTTCATGGCAGCACATTTGCACAGGGATACGGGATAAGGGGTTGTGATTCAATTTGGAGAATTGAAAGGCATGGGATGAGAAGATGGAGCTAATCATGGAGGATTGTTCCTCCCCATGAAAACACCAGGCAAGAAGAGAGGGAAGATTGATTGAAGAAGATTGAGAGGACTTCCTGCAAGTTTGTCCCCGAAGCTCTTCCCGTGAATGGAAGTTGCATTAATTAGATTTTAAAAATCTAATTTTATTGGTGAGTGAATAGTGTAAATGATTTGTGCATAAAATTAAATATTTTTGATTTATTTAATTTTAGCAAAAGAGGAATAAATAATTTAATAAATCAAACTATAGGATTTGTTTATTAAATTAAAATATTTGGAAAGTGATAATTAAATAAAAGATTTTTAGAATATCTTTATTTAATTAAAAAGAAATGTGATGAGGTAATTAAATAACACAAATTATTGAAGCTGTGTATTTAATTTTCAAGATGTAAGTATAAAAGAAGCAATAATGATAATAATTAAATAAAACAAAGTTTTTTTTTTAATTTTGTTTATTTAATTAAGAGAGAAGTAATATGATGAAATAGAAGAATTAATAATGAACTTAATATAAATAAATATTTCTATTTATTTATTAAGTAGATGAATTTAAGATTAATTAATCAAATAAGTCGTATTAAATTAATTAGATTATTAATTAAATAATATGTGATGTTAATGAATGATGTATGGATATTGGATATATGACGTATAAAATGAGATGTAAATGAATGATGTACGAATGAAAAGTAAATGATGTATGAATGAGATATTAATGAGGCGTAAATGAAATGATATATGGATGCAATGTAATATAAAATGAGATATAAATGATTGAGGTGTGTAATGAGATGTTATGTGATAGATAAAATGATATGTGATATATGATATAAATGAAATGAGATATTAATGAAATGTGAACAGATAAAATGTAATGAAAATGTATGATGAAAATATAAATGAATGATGATTTTGCAACTACATGATAATGACAATGTGATGAGATGTAAATGCATGATGTAACATAGCGTGTATATGATGCCATGAAATGAGATGTTTTATTGTGAAATTTAAGATGATATGAAGAAATGATTCTATATGCATGTCACTATGAAAATCGCATGTGTCAAGTATACTCAATCTGTAATAAGAAAAAGATAACATTATTTGCAAATGAATCTTTGGAATTTGTGCAACCAATACTCTGCAGGTGTATTATTATGAATGCGATCTATTCTTACCATGCAAACCTATTTTATCAATGCAAACCTAAGTGTCATTTCAATAATCTTCTTATTTTGCTTTGTATCATCACTGAGCTTTTAAAATGTTGAAAGCAAATACAAGCATCAATGATATGAGATAGACCAATGATAACCTGAGTATTTCTTTCATGATATTTGATATTGTAAGCTAACACAAGCATCAAGGTATGAGATAGACCAATGATGACCTGAGCATTTCTTGCGTAAACAGACCAGAATTAATCATTTTCTTAAAGTGAATCGGAATGTCATCCATGATACTTGGTAGAGCACTTCCCGCGACAATTCACAAAATAATAATGACTAACTCACAAACAGCAAACAAAGAAAAGGTATCATTCTCCTTCCTTGCTTCTCTAGTTCCATACATCATTGAGTAGCTCCAAAGAAATGATAAACAAAATGATAAAATAAAACGTACAACAATTCAAATTCTACTTAGTGTATTTTCAAATCATTATTCAGATTAGATCATCGATGTTGAAATATGTGTGTTGATGTTTGCATGATATTCCCAGACGTTTGACCAAATGATGTAACCTAAAGACCTATCCTAGGGGTCTCGGGGACTGATCAAAGATTAGTCTTGCCTACGTTATATACGCAGAGACAACGTAGTTTGACTGACACAGACTCCACTTTCAATTGATGTAGACTCTATTTTTCTGTTTTCGATTTTCTGATTTTCTGATGTTTTGGATTTTGATGGATTTTTCGATGTTTTTTTATTTTGATTTTCTGATGTTTTGGATTTTGATGGATTTTCTGATGTTTTTGGATTTTGATTTTCTGATGTTTTGGATTTTGATGGATTTTCTGATGTTTTTGGATTTTGATTTTCTGATGTTTTTGGATTCTTTCAAATATCGTCACTTGATGTTGTCATGTTTGACTGCCTTTCCATTTAAGATGAAAGTCCATTGTACCAAATAACACTAGGATGTTGCCCCCAAGCTAGGGTAAAACATGATATCCTTGTCATGACATGGATAGTGGTAATGATTATCCCAAATGATAGATGGAAATGATATGAAAGGAAACAATCGTAACAACACTGTACCCAATAGATAGAGGAGTTTGGTGAAAATCACAAGTAACGCCTATTTGCCGGGTTTTCATCACTTGTTTTTATTGTGTCCTCTTTCTTTTTCTTTTGTATTTTTATTTTTATATTTTTTTTTGTTTTTCTTTCTTTTCTGTCATCATGATGCCTGTTTGCCAGGTTTTCATCAAGACAACTTTATTGACCGTGCACTATATATCCTCAAGTGTAGAATCGCCTGAGATGAATGATGTTCATGGGCTCCTCCAACATGTCTCCTTCTGGTGTAGATAGCCGGTATGCTCCTGATCTGTAGACTGATATGATAACATAAGGCCCTATCTAGTTAGGTTCAAACTTTCCCTTCTTTTCTTTGTCTGCTTGATTTCTAGGGTTTTCCCGTAGGACCAAGTCTTTGATATGGAAGACTCTGGGCTTAACCCTCTAATTATAGTTCCTAGACATCCTTTGTTGATAGGCTGTCAAATGATTGACAGCTTGTTGTCGACGTTCATCAAGTACCTCTAATTCTTGAAGTCTAGAGATCCTATAATCTTCATCTGTAATGAGTCCCTTTAGTGAAACTCGAAGGCATGGAATTTCTACCTCGATAGGTAATATTGCTTCTGATCCATAGACAAGAGCATATGGTGTAGCTCCTGTTGGTGTTCTGATGCTAGTCCTGTAAGCCCAAAGAGTAGGGTTAAGATGAACATGCCAATCAATTTCCCACCATTTACAGCCTCTTGAGAATCTTTAGGATTGTTTTATTTGAAGCTTCAGCCTGTCCATTACCTTGAGGGTATATGGGGTTGAAAAGCGATGTTGAATGTGGAACTTTTCACACAGTTCTTGGATGTCTTTGTTCTTGAAAGGCCTACCATTATCTGTGATGATTGACTGAGGTATCCCATATCTACAAAATGAGATAATTAAGTATGAAAGATGATATTTGCTTCCTAGTGGTTGTGGTTAAGGGAACCACCTCCACCCATTTTGTAAAATATTTCATTGCTGTGATAATGAACTTGTGTCCATTAGATGAAGATGGGTTAATTTTCCCTACCAGGTCTAATCCCCACTGACAGAAAGGCCATGTAGTTGTGAATGGATGGAGCTCTTGTGTCGGTGCATGTATAAGATTGCCATGAATCTAGCATTTTGGACATCTCTTGACAAATTTATAAGATTCTTGCTCCATGTGTGGCAAGTAATACCCCAAACGAAGGAGTTTCTTGGCTAAAGATAATCCACTTGAATGTGTACCACAAATTCCTTCATGGACCTTGTGTAAAGCGGAAGCGGATTCGCGGCAGCCCCTAAACAACGCAGTAAGCGCACTCATCTAGGCCTCAATTTCCAGAAGGGTGCTGCTGACAATAATGGTATGTTTGGCTGATTACGCATGAAGTTGCACTTTTGGTTGCGAGAAAGATCTGGTAGTAAGATATTATCTTTTAAATAAGTATAAATGTCTCCATAAATGGAAGATTGGGTACTATCCAAAAGGCTTATGGTTTGGGATTTGGGATTTGCGTATGCAGGATTTGACACTTGTTCTACAATAAATCGATAACGATCTTGCGTTTCAAGTATTTGTAGAAGAGATGCTATTGTGGCCATGGCATCTCACGCTTTTGTTCTCTCGATCTTGGTATCTTTCAAATTCTGATTTCTATGAAGTAATTTCTTGTGATCATCTACCACTTTATATAAAAATCGTGTCATCCTTGTTTGGTAATCATTGTTGACTTGATAGATGATTGGACCGGAGTTCCATACACCTTGTATTCCCAGGATTTTCTAGTCAATAGCCACTTTAATTCCAAGGATCAAAGCTTCATATTCTGCCACATTGTTAGTGCAACGGAAGGTAAGCCTGTAAGATCGTGGAATTGTGTGCCCAAGAGGTGTGACAAATAAAATTCCGGCCCCTGATCCATGTTGTGTGTAGGATCCATCGAAGTAGAGTTGCCATGGTTGTGTTGTAATGTTGAGGATATCTGTATCAGGAAATTCCATGGTCATAGGATGATAGTCGGATAATGGAGCTTCTGCTAATTGGTCGGCGATGACTTGTCCTTTGATAGCTCGCCTTTCAACATACTGAATGTCAAACTCACTGAGGAGCATGACCCACTTTTCCAACCTTCCTGTTAAAGCTGCTTTGCTCAGTAAATACTTGAGGGGATCAATTTTTGCAACGAGCTTGATAGTGTGAGTGAGCATATAGTGTCGCAATTTTTGTGTTGCAAATACTACTGCTAAGCATGATTTTTCAATGAAGGTATAGTTTACTTCATGTCCATTGAGTGTCTTGCTGATATAGTATATTGCATGTTCCTTCCCTTCTCTATCTTCTTGTGCTAGCAAGGCTCCTAAAGAGATATCTATTGTTGCAATTTATAGCAATAATGGCTTGTCTTCACTGGGTGGCACCAAGATTGGTGGTGTCATCAAATAATGTTTGATTTGATTGAAAGTACTCTCACATTGTTCATCCCATTTAAAAGACACATTTTTATGCAAAAGATGGTTGAATGGATGACACCGATCTGCTAGTTGAGAGATGAATCTTCTGATGGACTGTAGTTGGCCTTGCAGAGATCTTAGTGTACTGATATTCTTAGGAGGTGGAATTTCCATAATGGCTTTAACTTTTGTTGGATCTACTTCAATTCCTTTTGTAGAAACTATGTATCCAAGGAGTTTTGCTGATGTTACTCCAAAGGCACATTTCTTGGGATTTAATCTGACTTTAAATTTCTCCAATTTGTCAAATATTTTTCCTAGTATCTCAAGATGTCCTTCTCTGGTGTAATATTTGGCTAAGATGTCGTCCACATAGTCTTCCATGAAGGTGTGCATCATGTCATGGAAGATTGTTGTCATAGCTCGCTGGTATGTAGCTCCTGCATTTTTTAACCCGAAAGGCATGACGTTCCAGCAAAAGGTGCCCCATGGACATGTAAATGCTGTATTTTCTTGGTCTTCAGGGGCTATTTTGATTTGATTGTATCCTGAAAATCCATCCATGAGTGATAGCATTTGATGGCCAGCTGTGAGATCTACAATCATGTCAATGTTTGGTAAAGGAAAATCATCCTTTGGACATGCTTTATTTAAATCCTGGAAATCAGTACATATTCTAATGGTGTTATCTGGCTTTGAAACAGGTACAATGTTGGATATCCATTCTGCATAATCAATAGATCTGATAAATCCAGCATCTAGTAGTTTCTTCAAATAATTTTTGACTAATAATGCAACATGTGGATGCATTTTTCTCAGCTTTTGTTTTACTAGTTTTGTTCCAACTGGTAATGATAAGTGATGCATAATGAGATTTGTGTCTAAGCCTGGCATGTCAGAGTATGACCAAGCAAAATTGATGCATCTTTCTTCAAAGAATTTGATGAAATCTAGTTTTTCTGTATCTGTCAGGGATGCTGCCAAGTGGAGTATTCTTGCTTTCTCTGTTGTGCCAATATCAATAGACTGTGTGGGTTCTATCAACACTGATGATCTTTCATGGTAATGTTGTGGGAGGATGTCAAGCCTTTCATCCTTTGGTGCCTCAATGAGGTTTTCACCATTGGATGCGTTCTTTGTTTTTACTATTTTAGGATCAAATACTGCCATAGAATGGTTTTCACCATTAGATCCATTTTTTACTTCCATATTTTTGCAACTGAAAGGCTTGGCACCCACCTGCCTAAAAGCATCATTAAAAGAAGTATTGTTAGAACAAGTATCAGATTCCTCACAACAAAGGTAGTTAATAATAGCAGAGTCATTGTCAAAAATAGGGAGATTGATGGGGTGTTGGGGTTCCCATTCGATAAGCTCGGGATGTAGTAAAGGCAAAGAATCATTAGACGGGTTGAGGTTAGCAATTGTGAAAGCTCGAACGGAAATGTCGTCTAGGTTGTTAATGGTAATGTCAAGGCCTACGAAGGTATTTTCTTCCACATCATTTATCTCAATCGATGTCTGTTCATCTTCACTTGAGTCATCAAAATTTTGTGTTTCAAAGACAATAGGATTAAAACTCGAGCTTTGACCCTCCTCATGTTTGGGGGTATACTTTTTGATAACATCAATCTAAATATCTTCATAGGAAACATCTGATAAGTTGTCCCACTCATATTCATTTGAATTTGTTTCAGAATTATCTCTTATTTGAAGAATACACTCCACAGTTTTATTGGTGAGTTCTGCTCTTGCTTCTTCTGTGTATCCTAGTCCAGTTCTGCCATTTTGCTGAATTGTGAGGACTTGGATTGGTTCTGTTACACTTTGTTTCCCTTGATCAAGAGATCTTTGTTCTGCTGCATATCCTAGTCCCGTTTTATCCTTATGTTGGAGCGTAAGAGGCTGGATTGGTTCTGTTATGCCTTGTTTCCTTAACCCAAGAGGTCCCTGTCCTGAATATCCCATCTTCTCCAGAATAGTTTTTCCTTTTCCATATTGATTTGTTTCTATGATATGGCTTGTGGAAGTGGAAGCTTCCTCATCCCTATAAAGCCAATTTAGTATGGCCTTATCTTCTGATTCTTCTTCTAAGTTCCCAGCTTTTACAAATCTACCATCTAATGTCGTTGTAGATTGTTCTGATATTTGGATGTTTGGAGATGGCTGTCCATATGTTTGTAAGGAGGGTAACATCTGTGGTAGATGGAAAGAGTGCCTGACACCATATTCACTTATTCCTTCATCACTTATCTGTACTTCCTTGGTGAATTGATGTGAGAGTGGAGCCAATTGTTCTTCAACATTTGAAGGTTTAGATTGTGCTACCCTTATCTCTTGTGATTTTTGTTGTTTTGGAAGCCACTTGGATATGAAGCTTTGCTGTTGCTCACCATCTGATGTGCTAACTTCTCTATTGTGAGGTATCAATGTATCCTGAGATGTTTTTAATGCATGACAAGCTTGAGTGTCGTTATAGTCTGTTGTGATTGTTACCTCTTGTCCATTGACGGGAAATTTCAGGCATTGATGATAGGTGGAAGGTACTGCTTGCATATCATGAATCCAAGGGCGTCCCAACAGTATGTTGTATGTCAGTTCCCTATCTAAGACTTGGAAAACCACCTTTTGGACAATAGGTCCCACTTGAATGGGTAATATGATCAACCCTTTAGAGGATCTTTCTTCCTCATCATATGCTTTGATTGTGATTTTTCTTCTTGTATCGATGGCTTCATCTGAGTATCCCAGTGCACGTATCAATTTTAAGGTACAAATATTTAAACCAGCCCCTCCATCTATCAGGACATGCTTTACACGATGTTTATGGATGAGGACTTCAATGTGAAGAGCGGAATTATGTGGATGGGTGAGTGACACATCATCATGTTCAGAAAATGAAAGGCAATGAGGTGTAGATAGATGTCCCACCATAGCTTGGAATTGACATACATCCAAATTGTTAGGTATCGTGGTTGATACAAGAGCTTGTTCAAGAACCTCTTTGTGTGATGGAGAAATTTTTAAAAGTTCCAAGATGGATATTTGTGCCGGTATTTTCTGCAATTGATCGATGAGATTATATTGATTAGAGGGAGGATCCACAGATGGGGATGTTATTGATGCTCCTTTCAATATAACTTTGGATTGTTCCCTTGTCGTGGCATTAACCGGTTGGTATTCTTGTTTCCCTTTGAGTGTGATTACATTGATTTGGTTTTCAGATTTGTCCATATGTTGTACCAAATTGGTAGATGTAATGTCATTGTTCTGATTGATTTGGTTGCATAACTCTTCGTCTTCCTTGGTAGCGGACAAATAAAGGATCGTTGTGTCATAAACATAACCAACTTTTTTACCTTTGGTGTTTGCGGAAGAAGATTCTCCCTTCTGATAATTGGGTAGAGGATTTTTGAATGTTGTGTGATCTTTGTTTGTTTGATGCCCCTCTACAAATACTTTCTTTTGATCTATGAGGTCTTGTACCGCATGTTTTAATTGCCAACAATTTTCAGTCATGTGGCATTTATTTTGATGGTAGTGACAGTAATGTAAGTCATTCCACCATGATGGTTTGACTTGAGGGTCAGAATTTCTAGCCTCTTGCACTTGAATGAGTTTTTCGTCTAAAAGTTCTTTGAGGATTGATTCCAATGATTGTCCTAACAGCGTAAATTTCCGTTTATTGGATGGTCGTTGGAATGATTGGGTTTTTGTCTCTCCATTGTTTTGATTATTCCCTAGATCACTACTTTGTTTGACATTAAGACCATTGTTTTGTTTGTTTGTAGGGGTTGGTGTTAAGGTGAATACTGGTTTAGATGTGTGTGTATCAATCATGGTCTCAGTATTCTTGTTCTTTTTCCAAAATCTTGGCTTTTCGTTGTTGTTGTTAGAGGAATTTTTATTGTTCGAACTTTCAATGAAGTGTTTGATTGTTCCTCTTTTGATTAGAGCCTCTTCGCTTTTGAGCCCCTTTTCGATAACTTGTTCAAATGTAGATGGACATTGTAAGTCCAATCTGTAATTCATGTCATCCACTAAGTTATCAATGAACATCTCTATCTTCTCCTCTTCAGGAATAGATCTAGGGTATTTAGCAAATAGCCTTCTCCATCGTTGGAGAAAGGAAAGAAACTTTTCACCCTTTGCTTGTTTGGTGTTGTAGAGTTCTTTTAAGGTTACCTCATGTTGGATGTTGAATGAGAAGTGTGTTATGAACCTATTGATTAGTTCTTCAAAGGATTGAATCCTAGGTTCCAATTTAGAAAACCACTCCATGCATGTGTTTCCTAAGCTTCTTGGAAATAATCGTAGTAAGTAAGAGTCCTCGTGTGCGAACTCTATGCTCATGGCTCGAAATTCCCGTACGTGATCAAATGGATCGGTTCTCCCATTGTATTTGTTGTATGTTGGGTATTCACAATACCATGGAAATGGTATCATGTTAATGCTTGGATCGAATGGATAAGGGCAAATGTCTTGCAAGGAATATCTCTTTGTTGGCCCTTGTTGGATATTTTGGAACTGTAATTGTAACTGTTGGATTTGTTTCGTCAAAGCATCTATTTGATTTGGGTCTTCCATACTAGTTGTCTTGGGTGTGTTTGTTTCCTTGAGTTGATTGACATCAAAGTCTTTAGGAAGCTTAGCACCTTTGTCAGCTAATAATAGAAGATACTTTTCCATATCTTGCTCTAGCATCTTTTCCATAAATTTATGGAAATGAGGGTCTTGTTGAACTTTCTCGATTTCTTCTGCAGTTATTTCCTTCTCTTGTGAATTAGTGAGAGGATCAGTGTTGCTATATCATCCCCAAGGGTTTTCTTCAGCCATGGCTGCTATTCTTTCGTTTTCTTCTTGTTGTTGCCTTTGATATGCTGATCGTGTGAAAATAGGCATACAAATGTTAAAGTTTTACCCTAGACTTTGATCTTGGATGGTTTTGATTGGATAAGTGTTGAAGTTTTTGATTTAAAAATCTGATTTAGTTGTGTCTAGTTTCGTGATGGAAGGATGATAAAATCCTTGATAGGGAAACTTTGACAGAAAATCTCAGATTTGGTGATAGTGACACTATGCGAGATGTTTCAAGATCTAGGTGTAAGGGTAAGGCTTTCCTTTTGTGTGACTTTAAGTGTTCTGGACTGTGATGCAAAATGTTCTGGAATGATGAAAACCTTGTTATCGATATGGGCAAACTGACAAAATGTCCTACCAACTCTCTATTTTTCTGACTTTATGGCATGCTAAAACAGAGACACAAAGTGCTGAAACAGAGACCGGGCGCACTGTAACAGATACCCAAAGCGTTGAAACAGAGACCGGGCATGCTGGAACAGAGCCCCAAAGCGCTAAAAAAGAGATTCTAGGTGCTGGAACAGATACCCTACGTGCTAAAATAGATGAGCTACGCGCTGGAATAGATACCCGACGCTCTAAAACAGATGAGCTACGCGCTGGAATAGAGACTGGAAGCGCTAAAATAGAACCTTAAGATGTTTAAGACAGAAAAACTATCTTATTCTATGAAACTCACTTGGTCTGTTGTCGTATTGGATGGCTGGTTGTGGGATGTATTCTAGACGAATTCTTTGACTGTGGTTGTGGTGTTGCCTAAGAGCTCTTCTTTGATAAAATGCTTGTGAATCTAAGGGAGCTACAACATAGTCATCCGTATAACCTCTAGAAAAATCGTGATACCTATGAATAAAAGTCCTATGTTGGAGTAGAACTTTCCTACTTTCATATAGAAATCGTTGCTTTCTCAGAAGTTGTTTGTATGTATGTGTTTTCTTTGGTTTTCTAATTCGTTTGACAAGAGATTTCTTGACAAACTTGGTGGATACCCAATCTCGAATCATGAGAATTCCACAAGTTTTTTGATTTTGGAGCTTTTTGTGATGATCTTATCTGAATTTAATGAGAGAAAACACAGCAAGAAAGAATAGAATGGTTGTTTTCAAAAACCCTAGAATCTAAACAAATAGTGTATGTTCTTAAGAATCAAGCATGATTCTTTTTTATTTTCACTAGTTTATAATAGATAAAACACTTCAGATAGACTCACTCCTAGAGACAAAAGGTCATCGTTATATACTCGAACGGTCCACAGCTTGGAATTGCGTCGACTCACACAGCCATGTCACCCCCTAGAGGGCGCCCGTGTTTTTGTCTTTTCTAGGTGCGTACTCAGAGTGATGGAAGTGGATATCGGATCCCCTGAGCAAACAATCCTTGGCAATTATATGGTGAGTGCTTGAGGGTAGATTCTTCCCCGCCCCTACATCGCCGAGTATTACAATGTTTAGAAACTGACAGGCGTGCTTCTATTTCTAGGTTCTTAGATAGGGTTTCCGTTCGGAGCGGCAAATGTATAAACTCCCTCGAGAGACCTCCCAATCTTTAGAACAAAGATTTTGGGGATGGTTATCTTGCGCACTTCCGTTGAAAGAGGGTTTCCCCAAATTCACATAAATTTTAAAGTGGGTTGGAATGCCATGGCTTTTGGCTGTCCCCACTCAGGTCGTTCCGTAGGGTGAGTACTTTTTCCCACTACGGCAGGCCTGTCTAAAGGTTTTAAGAAAGCTTTAAAATGCGTAAAGTAATGGTGAGTCTGGTTTTTTGATGCACCCAGCTAAGGGGAGAGCATAAACCTATCACCCAATCACAGCAGAGAAATTGTTCTTTTTAAAACCCAAAAGACCAGTTAGCTAATCTATATGGAGATATTGCTCCATAAAAACATGATGTTCAATTTTAATCCCAAAAGAAAATTGTGAAGTTTCTATCCTAGGATTGATCAATTTTATCCATTTCTATCCTAGGATTGGTAAATTTTATCTATTTCTATCCTAGGATTGGTAAATTTTAACCAAGAAAGTAGACAGAAACAGAATCTGGCCGCGGACGCGTCGGATCCAGATAAAAGAAATGATTTTGAAGATAAGAAAGTGGCGCGCTAAAACAGTGACTCGGCATGCTGAAAGATAAACCCGGCGCGCTGGAACAGTGATGTGGCGCGCTGGAACAGTAACTTGCCGCGCTGTAACAGAAACCCGGCGCGCTGAAACAGACCACTGGCGCGCTGCAAAAACTCACGATTCCGCGAAAACTTTCATGCCGATACCTGTAGGACACAATTTTTAAAATTTTAGCAAAATACGGGGTTAGGCCCCACGGTGGGTGCCATTTTGTAAGCGGTAGAATGGGGAAAACAAGTTAAACAATGCATCTACGCTTCTAAATAGGACATTGCATCTAAGATTAAGAAATTTAAACTAATTTAAACTACAAATCTATAGAAATTTATCCTATTGCTCTCTAACTCTAAATATTTCTCTAATCTACTTAGCTCTCAGATTTGTAAGCTAATTAAACTATTGAAATGACACTTAGAGAATGAGAAAATGAACTAATTCTATTCCTATGTGATTGATTATGCAAATTCTATTGTAATGGCAGCCATGACTGCAAAGGCTGGATGCTTGATTGCTGCTTGATGAATGCTGGATGAATGTTTGAATGCTTGATTGCTTGGATGCTTGGATGCTTGAAAAACCTGCATAGTAAGATTGCACAAGTTGGGATCCATTTCATGTAGCCAAAGAGCTATATTTATAGCTTTCACGGCAGCACATTTGCACAGGGATACGGGATAAGGGGCTGTGATTCAATCTGGAGAATTGAAAGGCATGGGATGAGAAGATGGAGCTGATCATGGAGGATTGTTCCTCCCCATGAAAACACCAGGCAAGAAGAGAGGGAAGATTGATGGAAGAAGATTGAGAGGACTTCCTGCAAGTTTGTCCCCGAAGCTCTTCCCGTGAATGGAAGTTGCATTAATTAGATTTTAAAAATCTAATTTTATTGGTGAGTGAATAGTGTAAATGATTTGTGCATAAAATTAAATATTTTTGATTTATTTAATTTTAGCAAAAGAGGAATAAATAATTTAATAAATCAAACTATAGGATTTGTTTATTAAATTAAAATATTTGGAAAGTGATAATTAAATAAAAGATTTTTAGAATATCTTTATTTAATTAAGAAGAAATGTGATGAGGTAATTAAATAACACAAATTATTTAAGTTGTGTATTTAATTTTCAAGATGTAAGTATAAAAGAAGCAATAATGATAATAATTAAATAAAAAAAAGTTTTTTTTTTAATTTTGTTTATTTAATTAAGAGAGAAGTAATATGATGAAATAGAAGAATTAATAATGAACTTAATATAAATAAATATTTCTATTTATTTATTAAGTAGATGAATTTAAGATTAATTAATCAAATAAGTCGTATTTAATTAATTAGATTTTCCAGACCATTTTTAGGTGTCTACAAGAGGTTCAAAAATTTTGGTCATAGGCACAATTCTATAGTCTTAGGTGCTTTGGAAAGAAACTTGACAAACAATAAAACACATTGGAAAATTTTGAAAAAATTTTGGCTTTTGAAGGGTATAGCCAAATCCTTAGCCCTTTGGATGATTTTTCTTTCATGAGTTTCACACAAAAAAGACACTTCAAGCACTTGATTACAAATCCTAAGCTCAAGTAGGTTTATAGAATAATGTGGTCCTACGAACTTGGATTTATCCAAATTTGGAATCTCCTTTGACATAAGGGAGGGACACCATTTTAGGTTATGTATCACCTCTTGTCTATGAGAGTCGACAGCTAAAGGCCTCTTGTAATGGAAGGATGCCATAAATCACCCTCTCCTTGGAAAGCTACGTATAGCTTATGAAATACCAAGGATTTTTTTTCTTACTCAAGGGAGTCGAATGATGGAAGTCTAGAGGGTGTCATTTGCATCCCCTGCACCACACTATTCTATGTTTGATGGCTTTCCAAGTTTTACAATGTTTTTCTAGGGAGTCCTCGATATACAAAAGGTACGTGAGGCTCAAACTGTGAACACTAGTCTATTACAAGAGTGTGCCAACAACTTTAGTGAGGTACTGAAAGCTCATACCAGCCCTTCACCACTAGCTTGGAATCACCCTAAGCAATCAAAGCTCTGCTAATTACTATACAACTAGATTGTGGTACAAATTTAGTTCTCCCCCCTTTATATACTCCGCTGATACACATGGTTGAGATCGTCCTCTAGGGTGATGAATCCCTAGGAAGGTCTCCTAAAGGGAAAGTTATGTTAGGTGTTTTGGATCCCCAAGATCACATGAAGCATGAAGAGAGAACATACACACAAAACTAGCAAACTTATGTTTACCTAAAACATAGTTCTAAACAAAATGAAGAGATGCAAATATTTTTGATCCCCAAGATCACACTAAGTGCAAGGGGAGAGCATACATCTATTGTACCCTTTAAAGCATGGAAAACAAGTACATTAATCTTCTACTCTAATTTTAATGCCTAAACTAGTGAAAAAACAAAGATCTTGGACTAACGTCTTTCAAAACCACATATTAGTAGTCTCTTATATTTGTCTTGGACAATCGACCAGCTACACCACTCATGAGTCCACTTGTTAGCCCAAAAAATGATCAAAAATTAAAATCTAACAAAGGTGTGGTTTTGCAAAAAATGGAAACAAAAGCACCAAAAATTAGAAACAAAATATTTAAAACAAAAAACAGAGGTGCAGATTTATGCTAAATCTACGCTTGCATTAGATTAGGTGAAATAATGTATTTAAAACTAATTATCAATGATGCTAGCTATATGTGATGAAAATATGGAAAGTATTGATGTATTCCTGAATGATTGATTAATTAAAATTCTAAAATATCACCAAAAAAGATTAAACTAACTATCCTAAATGTAAGCGCTGAAATGTGCATAAAATGGTGCTTGTGTTTATGAGTCTAGTTGATACAATTTTGATCTAAAGAATGACTACATTAGCCTTACCTAACCAAAAAAGATAAACTGCTGATATTTTCCCAAATGAAAAAATGATGCAAGAACAACAAAAACTAAGATAACATGAACTAAACTACCTTATGCTCGGTAAAAATAGAAGCCTTATTTCCTACAACGGAAGTGCATTTGGTCACCACAAAAGCACAAAAATAGAAGCACCACTAGTCGTGACACAGATGTAGTAGGTTTCTACATAGGTAAAAAAAACTAGGAGTCACCCAACAAAAGGAAATATGAGCAAAATATGAGTTATTTAACCTTTTAGGGTAAATTTTAAAAGCCCAAAATAAGATGTGATGCGATATCTAGTGATCTTGTTTAGCCTAAGTAGATTTTTAGATTGATTGTTAAATTTGTAGGTTCTTTTTATCTTTGCTCTTAATTATGTAGTTGTGATTACAAAAATAAAGAGTACCAACTATTAGATTGATGAATAAAGACTAAACTTAAACACAATGAACCTATTTTATAGATGCCAAAATAAACTTGCAAAACCAAAAATAGTCAACACATTAACAATACAATAAACATTAGATTTAGGTGCCATTATCATGCACATAAGTGTTGTGAGTCAACACAAAGGCGCCAAAAACCTAAACATAGGTGGAACAATTTAGTGTGAAGGTGTAGAAAGTCGAGATGAAGGTGCAACAAGTCGAGACAGAAGCATCGTTTAACAATATCCAAACCTACACACTTTTGAATTCACAAACTTTGACAAAGAGATTAGTAGGGACATGGGTCTCACTGGGCATGCCAAATGTAGAGGGGTCAAATTATCGTCAAAAAGCATAAAAACACAAAGGAAATAAACTCAGGAACATAGCAAATGCTATACCTTTTGATGACTCTCAAGATTGAGCTCCAAGATGCACCCTACTCTTGTTGGATTCACTCTAAGTGTTGGATGTGTATTTCTTGCAATTGCACCAACATTATCATAGCCAATTTCAAGATGGAGAAATGAGAGGTTGAGGGCCCAATTTATAGAAAATTGGAGGGAGAAATAGAGGGCCAAGATTGAAAGTTAATGGAGGGCTAGGATTGATTAGGAATGTGATGCATGGATCAAGGGTGTGACTCATTAGAATTGTGACAAGTGTCACAATTGAGTATAAGGAGAGAGGTGAGGTGTACTCACATATGTGTGAGCACATCTTGGGATGACAAGTCATTAAATTTTGAGGGCTATGTGTAAGGTAGTGGAGGTAGGTGGGATTCATCTCATTAATGACACAAGATGAGGGGGTTGAGAGTGAATTTTAAATTAGGAAATAATGGTAATGATGGGGATTAGTATAGTTAATCAATGGTTAATTAGCCTAATGAGGTAGGTGGAGTTAATAAACCACGGGTTTATTAACTTGGGTGGAGTTAACAGTTAGAGAATGGGATAATGAAGGTTAGTGGGTTAATTAATCAAGGATTAATTAGGACAATTGGGATTAGAAGAATAAGGGATTTAGTGGGATCTATTAAATAATAAGAATTACTTAATTGGTTAGAAGAACTATAGTTTAGATAATGATATAATCAATTAAATAAATAATTTAATTAATTATAAGAGGAAAATGGATTAATTAATTAAATAAATGTATTTAATTAATTAAAAGGGGAGGAATGGATAAATTAATTAAACAATGCTATTTAATTAATTAGGAGGAAATGATGTCAAATTTAGGGTGACCACTAATCTCTACTTCAAAGTTGAGAAAGATCAAATATTGATTGTGGTTGTATATGTTGATGACATAATTTTTGGAGGAAATGGAGCTATTTGTAAGAAGTTTGCAGAAGAGATGAAGAAAGAATTTGAGATGTCAATGTTTGGGGAGATGAATTTCTTCCTTGGGTTAAAAATCAATCAGACAGATAAAGGTATTTTCATTTCATAATCAATTTATGCTAAGGAAATTTTGACGAAGTTTGGAATGGAAGATTCTAAACTAGTATGTACCCCTATGGTTATTGGTTGCAAGCTAAGCAAGAATGATGAATCTCCTAAGGTTTATCAGAGCAAGTATAGATCAATGATTGGAGGACTATTATATCAAACCGCTACTAGACTAGATATCATGCATGCAATTTTTCTTGTGGTTAGATTTCAAGAAGATCCTAGAGAGTCACATGTTGCAATAGGGAAAAGGATATTTAGGTACTTGAAGGGCACTCTAGATCATGGCTTGTGGTATCCAAAGGATACTAACTTTATTATGAATGCTTACACAAATGCAAATTGGGTTGGTTGTGTAGATGACAACAAAAGTACAAGTGGTGGTTTTTTCTTTCTTGGATTAAAATTGGTGCCATGGCTAAGTAAGAAACAATATTTAGTGTCTTTATCTACTACAAAGGAAAAATATATTGTAGTAGCATCTTTTTGCACACAATTTTTATGGATGAGGAAAAAAATAAAGGTTATCAGAGTGGTATATGATGAACCAGATTCTATCTTCTATGATAATAAAAGTGCTATCTATAATTCAAAAAAATTGGTAATGCATTCAAGGAAAAATCATATCTCAATCTGGTATCACTTCTTGAGAGAGAAGGTTGTAGAAAATGAAGTGAATCTTGAATATGTGCCTAAAATATACTAAGGCTCTTCCTAAGGATACCTTTGAGTATCTCTAGGAGAAGTTGGGGGTTATTACCCCTCCTTTGAACTAGAAGCATAAGGAGATGCATTAGTTTAGTGAATCTCAAGATTCATTATTTGGTCTAGATTGATGTTGGTGGCTACCTCTTAGGGGAGTAGGTAGTGGCATTTTTTATTGTTGCAGTTAGGATGAATGAGTGTTGTCATTGTGTAGTGGTTGTTGATTGATGTAGTTTGGTGTGTGATCCTAAGGGGGAGTATGCAGAGAAGTAAAGGAAAGGAATTTGTAGAATCGTTGTAGATAATATGATTAATGTCAAAGGGGGAGAATGAATGATGTAGATACTTTTTCCTTTTCCATTGCTATCAAAGGGGGGGAGATTAGTGTGAAAAAGATCTAATGGGGAGAGAGAGCAATGTGATGTTCATTTGAGAAAGGTGGAGAGAATAGTGTAACTGAGAAAATAATGAAAGCTAAAGGTGAGTAATATGGAAAAGGAGAGTGTGATGTAAGGGGTAGAAAGTAAAGAAAAAGAGATAATGAGTTTTGGTATGAAGTAGAGTATTGATGATTAGAGGAATTGTGTTTGTTGTTGATGGTTTTACACATCATGTGTTGCCATCGATGAAAAAGGGGGAGATTGTTGCAAGTATGTGAATTTGGTGTTTTCATTGATGCCAACAAGCCTTGGTTTTTCTAATGGTGTCAACTATATGAGAAGGATTTTTTTGCAAGGATGTGTAGTTGGTATTGAGTTTGTGTTGTCTTTGATGATGCTTTGATTAGTTGCATTCTGTTGTCATTAGTAAGCTACTGGTGTCAACCTATAGTGTTGCTTTGATAATCTTTTGTTTATGGATGTATGGTTCAGTTGCTATGTTGTAGTTGGATTGATGATAATGAGGAAGTATTGAAGATGTTGATGATATGTTTTTGGTGCTTGGTTTCCAAGTTCTTTTGAGAAAATTAAATAAAAAATAGGAAACAGTGTGTTGTAGTGTTTTTTTTGTTGCAAAGTAGTATTCTGGTTTTACTCCACAATTCTTCTAGGTTGAATATTTTCTTGTACAGTTCGGATATGTTGATCAAAGGTGTTCAAAGGTGTTGCATTTAAAATTTGATGTGTTAGATAGGTGGGAAGAGGAGGGTGTGTTTACCAGTGTGTGAACCGTATATTGCAAAATTGTCTGGGAGAAATGTTCTTGCTCTGCCTTTCTCTGGAGAGTGGTTTCAAGTCTTGTGGATCTGGAAGAGTACTAATAGTGTGTGTATCTTTCTTTAGATGAATTTTTTTATGGTTTGGTGCTTTGGGAGTAGGTTTCTTGAGTTACAATGTATGGCTAAGTTTTTTGAGTGTATTAGGTGTGTACATTCTTCAAGTGAAATTTGTTGCAAAGGAACTTGTTGAATTTCAGGTTGTTTGTGGAATATTCTAGATTATATTCAAGTGTTATGTGGTTTCTTCAAGTTATCTTTGTATTTGAAGAAGCATGCACTTAAGTGTTAATGGTGTTAACACAGTTTTGATTGACCATGGGTGTTTACACTTCTTGCAAAGTTTCTTTGGTGTTTTTGGAAGTGTGGTGTGGCATGTATGAGTGGATTTAGGTCCTAGCTAAGTTGTGTTGTGATCCACCTTCATTCCTTTCCATTTTGAGAATGTTTTGGTGCTAAACTAATTTGAATTTGCATGGTTGAGGTGCATAACGATTTTGGAGAATATTTTCAAGGTTGAAGATGATATAAAAAAGTGTTGAGTTGTTGAGGGATGATAAGATAGATGAGTATGATGCAAGTGATGTAAATTATAGAGTTTTAGGGTGAAATTTTGAGAAGTGCAGTTTGATCTTTCATGTGTTATATTACTGAATGTAGTGAGCAGAAGGTATCTACAATTCTTCAAAAAGACTACGAAGGTTTTGAAGATGTTGTGGTGGATTTTTCTATTTCTTTGAGATGGATTTCTTATTGTAACATTCTTCTGGGTGATCCCATAATAGTGGTTTACAATTTTTGGCCAAACTGGACACTGAAATTATTATTTTTAACTAAATCTTCACATTCGGGCACCTATAGTGGCTAAAATGTGAGGAATTTGAAGATGGTGCAAACTAGAGTCTCATCAAATTTTGTTTGTAGATTCTAAAAATATTTTTTTCAAAATTTTTGGAATCAAATTGCACTTCTTTTTCCATCTCCCACGAAAATAGATTTTTTTCAGAAAACAACATTTTTAAAAAGTGACGCACACCGTATAACGCATAACTTTTTTTCCCTAAAGGATAAAATTCTAATTCTTTCAAATTTAGATTTGTAACTCTGATATCTAGTGCTTCCACTTGGTTAGATAGTTTTTATTGAATATTTTTCCTTAAATCAAGTTTCAAAGTCAAACGAATTACAATTCGACAAGCGCGACTGTATAACGCTGTAACTTTTTTTGTATATGTCAAAATTTTATTTTATTTTTTTTGTTGGATCAAGGACTTCAATATCTGGTGCACTCATATTTTTCAAATTTTTTTGATAATCTTCTATTTTTCCACATGTGAAGAACAAAGAAATTCATTTTCGATGAAAAACCTATGTTTAATAAAACTTAAAAAACAAATACATAACAAAACCAAAACATATTAAAATTATATTCATTGGATAGCTTGTTCTGAGGAATACCATAATCATTTGAAATAAATTTTAAATGAATTCATTTGATCCCCAAAATCTAAATCAAAAGTGATTTTTATCAACATTTTGATAGGTGTAAAGGAGACACATTTATAGGTATGGTTTAAAACTAGCGAGGTTCTATCCAAGGGGGTTTGATCTAAGGTGATTTGATCAAACCCTCTTCAATTGGAATCCTTAAAATGGAACTTTTTAAGGCTTAAATCATTATATTTTCTAAAAATATGTGATTTCAGCTAAAATTCGTTCCTCTCAGGAATTGTAAACCACTATTATGACAGCACCCTTCTCTATCTTCTCTTCTATTCTGGTAGTGAGCCTTTGGTAGTGATCCTTTCATTTTTTTGGGTAGTGAGCCCTTGGGTAGTGATCCCTATTCTATTTGATGTTTATATTGCTTTATATTGTAAGTTAATCCTCACTTTGGGTTTTCCCATCTTGGGTTTTCCATGTAAATCTAGTGTTCCTTTGTGTATGATGTTGATTTGGTTATGTTTCTATTATTTCCTTTCATGATAGATCACTCTAACATATTAAGGGTTAATTGGATTAATATGGATCTAAATGTTTGTAATGGTTTTAAATTTTTAAGGTACAACTGACTCACCCCACTCTTAGTTTTCTTGTGCATTCAACACATATTAATCTCCTCAAATTCAAAAGGAATCAAAAATATATCATAGGCTAGTTTGAACTAGGTCTCAAACTAAGAAAATGATGCAATATCCACAAGACCCTAAGGTGGTTACCAAAAACATAGATCCTTTCCAAAAACACAAGGATATTCCTCACAATTATTTATGTCAAGAGGGTTTGAAACCCCACCACCACCTAGTGTTAAGACTAAATCCAATGTAAGTGAGGAAGTTAGAGACTTAACACCTAAAGAATTGGTGAAAACACAACAAGATGCTAGCACCTTGAAAATTGTGAATTCCCCTATTGGAACAAATCATGATTAATATTTCCTATCATTAACACAACAAGGAACCAATTTACCATCCATATTTGATACCACACTCATCCAATACATCACCAATACCACCTCATCAAAGACCTTGGAGGTAACAAGTAACAACAATATTTTTGGTCTTCATGCAACAACCTAACAACACTTCTATCGAATAAAAACCAACCATTCCGCACAATCTTTTAATACTATCTCCCAAAAAAAATCCATCACCATCCCACAATCACGCAAAGCTACAAACTCAACTCAAGTATCCATACCTCCCATAAACACTCAACTTACACCATACACTTTATAAATCACTAATTCATTATTACCAATGAAACACTTCACACAAAAACACTATCACTTCCATCCCATTATTAATCCACAAGAAACTTAACTGATGCAGTTCAAAAATTGTAAAACCAAAGAGGTTTTTCAATTGGTGCAGCCCTCTTTCACGAAGAAAATTAACACAAGCAATAATTAAAAAATAACATTATGCACAAGAGTATTTATTTGCATTCAAGAAATATTGGAAGTCTACAAGTCAAATAAAAATCACAATTAAATCCTCCATGTAAGCTCCATCCACAACAACAATCATCTACAAGTAAGATTAAGAATCAAATTTGTAAAGTTTCACCACAAGCCCATCACTTTATATCCATCACTTCTCTCTCATTATGACCAAGGTTTTTAAACAATTTATGGGTTTTATGCTCCTTCCCATATTTTCAGAACATTTTGAATTTCTCAATTTCATTAATAAATGATAAAGTTATGCCTCTTTTTTTGATATTGTGTCTCACAGTTACAATCCTAACAATATTCTCCTTCAAAAAAATGCAGTCGAACCTCCACCTCCTCCATTCTGGGCATGGTAAATCATGCAAATGGCCTCTTCAATGCCTTTTCTGGGAAAATGCAAACCTTTTCCCAAAATTTCCATCCAATTCCTCATCTGAGAACTCCACTCCCTAGATGCCCAACAACATGGCAAATATTGTATTCCTTATCATTTAATTCTTTCTAGGAGTTACAAAAAAATAACTAAAAAAAATTCCCAGCAACACAACAAGCCAAAATTTGAAAAGGAAAAATAAAACAAATGGTTGTGTGGGATTTCTCTTCACCCCTACTGCTTCCGCATCAAACATTGGGAATAAGAAAGAATTTTTCATGAGTGTAGACTCATGAAAATTCAAAATGATTTGGTATACCAAGCTTGAGAAGCTTAGGAGCAACCACCCATGTTCCCTCTTCCATCTTCTTTCCCTTCCATTTGACCATGTACTCCTTGTATTCCTTTCCTCTTGTCTGTCTCACTATTCTTGAGTCAATAACTTCATCTACCTCTTCACATTATTTTCTAAAATTTCCTACTCCCAACTCTATAAATCTAAAAATCAGTCTTCTCCTCATGTGTTTCATCACCAATAAAATGATAAATATTAGCAACATTAAAGATGGGTGAAATATCCACTCTTGGAGGCAATTCTATCTCATATGCATTAGCTAAGAATTTTATGAGTATCTTGCACGGTCCAATCTTCTTGTTTTTCAACTTGTTATAAGTTCCTTATGGAAATATTTCCTTTCATAGGTGTGTTAAAACCAACTCTCCCACTTCAAATTCTTGTTCTCTTCTTTTCAAGTCAACATGAGCTTTGTACTTTCTTATATTAGACTCCAACCTCTCCTTGATCTCCTTATGCAACTCGTGTAAATTTAATCAACAAATCCTCTGTTGTTGCACTTTTCTTTCCAAAATCTGCATTACTCTTAACTCATGAACAACTTTGGGACTATAACCATAGACAATCTGAAATGGAATCTTACCTGTGCTTCTATTGATGGAATTATTGTAGGCAAATTCAGCTTGTGCAAGCACCACATCCCACTATTATGGTCTCCCATCTATCAAGCACCTTAACAAATTTCTAAGACTTCTATTTACCACCTCCATTTGGCCATCTGTTTGGGGGTGATAGGCTAAGCTATAAGTTAAATGTGTGCCCAACTTCTTCCATAATGTTCTCCAAAAATTACTAACAAATTTAGTATCCCTATCTGAAACAATGTTTCTTAGCAAACCATGCAACCTTACAACCTCTTTGAAAAATAAATTGGGAACATGTGAAGCATCACTTGACTTATTGCAAGGAATAAAATGATCCATATTTGAAAATATATCAACCAAAACAAAAAAAGGAATCATTACCTTTTTGGGTTATTCGCAGCCCGAGAACAAAATCCATACTCACAACCTCCCATGGCTTATCTGGAATTGGCAAAGGTTGATATAACCCTGGGTTTTTCCTAGTCCCTTTGGCATGTTGACATATTGAACATATTTGAACCATATTCTTCACATCCCTACCCATAATTGGCCAATAACAATTTTCACCTAGCTGCCCCAAATTTTTATCCACTACAAAATTTCCACCAAGTCCACCATGTTTTTCCTGAATCAAGTTCTCCCTCATTGATCTCCTTGGTATGTGCAATCGCTGCCCCTTGAAAAAAAACCCCTCTTGAATGAAATATTACAACCACTTGGTTCTATCACTCTCTATTGGATACTTACAAGATACCCATTCCTCACTAAAATCATGATCCCTTTCATACAACTCTTTCATCAAATCAAAACCCATAACATTCACTTGCATTTTATTTAGTAACAAATACCTACTACTCAAAGCATCTACTACCTAATTTGACTTACCACTTCTATGTTTAAGAACAAAATAATAAATTTGTAAGAACCCCACCCAATTCATATGATTTTGATTTAGCTTACCTTGGTTTTTAATGAATTGTAAGGCTTGATGGTCTGTGTAGAGGACAAACTCCTTTGGTAACAAATAGTGTCTCCACCTCTTGAGGGATTGCACAATAGATTAAAACTCTTGATCATACACTAACTATTTTCTCTTGGCTTCATTTAGTTTTTCATTGAAGTAACCTATGGGCCTTCCTTCTTTACTGAGAAATCCTATCATTGGCCCACTTGCATCACAATCAACTAGAAAAACGTTGTTAAAATCTGGCAATGCTAATATGGGTTGTTCGGTTACCTTTGCCTTTAAAATGTTAAAACTTATCTCTATTGCAATTGTCAATTTTAAGTCCTTTCTTTCTTCCTTCATTGTGTATGAAATTGGTGCACAAATGCTACTTAAATTTTTAATAAATTTCCTATAAAAACTTTGCAAACCATGAAAACTCCTTGCCTCAAACATGCTCTTAGGTGATGGCCATTCTAGGATTGCCTTAACCTTTTCTAGATCCATCCTTAAGCCTTCCTTTGAGATTAAAAACCCCAAACACACCAAATCCTCCTTCATAAACATACATTTCTTAAGGATGACCAAAAAAATTTCCTCTTTCAATTTTTTTCAAAATAGCCCTAACATGCTCTAGTTGTTCATCTCTTTCTTTGCTAAAAACCAAGATGTCATCTAAATAAACAATCACAAAATTATCAAGGAACGGTTTGAGCACTTCATTGATCAATATCATGAATGTTCTTGGGGAATTTGTGAGTCCAAATGGAGTAACCAACTAATCATATAAGTCCTCCTTTGTTTTAAATGTGGTTTTCCACTCATCTCCTTCTCTAATCCTTATTTGGTGGTATCCACTTTTCAAATCAATTTTGGTGAAATATTTTGCTCCACTTAAGTAAATACATCAAATCATCCATATGAGGAAATGGAAACCTATACTTGATTTTTATCTTATCAATATCCCTTGAATATGTGCACATATTCCATTCTCCATCCTTCTCAGGTTCCAAAACTGTCGGTATTGCACATAGGCTCAAACTTTCTCTTATCAAGCCTTTTTCCAACAATCCCTACACTTGTCTATTTATCTCTTCATTTTATTTTGGGCTCATTCTATATGTTTCCTTGTTTGCTAAGCTTTCCCTTGGTATCAGATCCATGCAATGACTTACACTTCTAATTGGTGGGAGTCCATCTAGAAGATCCTTCATCAAAATATCTTCATATTCTTGCAATATCCTCTTGATTTCCTCAAGAATTTCTTGTTCTTCACTTGTTGTCCCAACTTCTTGTGGCTTAGAAACTAAAGTATAACATAGTTCTTCTTTTAACTCCTTTAAAAATTGTTTACCAGTGATCATGCATACCTTGGTATCACTACCCACTTCATTTTGCTTCTCTTTCAATAGGTTCATAACATGATTTTTATTATCCTTTGTGATTGTATATGTGTTAGATTCACCATCATGAATTTCCTTACAATCATATTTCCATGTAATTCCGAATAGGATGTGGCATGCATCCATTGGCATCACATCACATGATATTTCATCCTTATAGTTACCAATCTAAAAATTTACTCGACATTGCTCACTCACCAAAAGTTGATGTCCCTTTTGTAAACAAGTGACCCTGTAGGGATTTGGGTGCTTCATCCATTCTAACTTCAACTTCTCTGCCATCTCTTGGGACACTAAATTAGCTATGATTCCTCTATCCACTATTATGGTACAACATTTTCCTTGAGACTTACAAACCATTTTAAACAAGATCCTCCTTTGCACTAGTTCTGGAAGCTCCTTCTCTAGTTTTAAGAGAACTCTTTTTAGCATGAGAACTTCTCCATCTTCAAGGTCTATTGGCTCGGTCTCATTTTTAGCTTCTTTAGTGTATTCTCTTCTAGTTTTTTTCTTTCCAACCTCTTGTATTTGAGGGCACTCAAAGGCTCAGTGACCCATTTCCCCACAATTGAAGCATACTCCAAACAATCCCCTTCCTCTACCATATTATCCTCTCCCTCTCAAACATTCACCTCTTCCTCTTGAAAAATATCCTCTTCCTCTTTCATTTGTCCCATGACTTGTTTGTGACCAGCTTGTTTCCTCTTCCTTTACTAGCTTCCCTCTTCCACTATTTTACTTTCCCCTACATTGTGAAGGTTTTCCCTTTCCTCTAAAGCTTCCTTGTCTTCTTGCTAACTTCTCTACTTTCAATGCATATTGGTAGGCTTCTTCCACTATCCTTATCAAGGCCATGTTGAGCTCATCTTGAATGTTAATCCTCAGACCATTTACATACCTTGCTACCTACTCCTCATCATCCTCTACATGTCTATCATGTATACATAGTCTATAAAACTCCTTTATGTATTCTATGACACTCAAATCCTTTGTTTAGGGTTCTACAACTTTTTAATCAAATTAATGTGATAATCCACAGGAAAGAATTTTTCTTTCATTTTTGCAACCATCTTCTCCCATGATTTTATCTTCTCTTTTCCTTTCCTCTATCTTTCAATCTGCACTTGATCCCACCATAGGGATGCATGTCCCTTAAACCTTGTGCTATCATATTTCACCTTCTTCTTCTCTTCAATGACTTCCAAATCAAAATATTTATTAATTTCTACAATCCAGTCAATAAGCTCTTCTAGATTCATACTTCCATTCTAACTTGATGGGTCCATCCTTGGTTTTCTCCCAAGCTTAGCCAACACTTGTAAGAATCTCTCTTCATGTGCATCTCCTCCCTACACTTTTGCAACCTCTAGAACTTCTTCCTCATCCTCACTAATGTCTTCAACATGAATCTCTCTTCTCTAAGAAGTTTCTAAGGCCTCCAACCTTGTTGAGATTCCCCTTATCAATTTCATAAGTGTTGGATTTTCTTCTCCTCATGGGACTCTTCCTCTACCCCATCCTCTATGTTCCATTTTATCTCCAAATATCTATAATCCCACTCTGATACCAATTGAGTCAATTCAACAATTGAGAAACCAAAGAGGTTTGTCAATTGTTGCAACCCCCTTTCACAAAGAAAATTAACACAAAAAATATTTAAACAAAATCATCTACAAAAGAGTATTTAATTGCATTCAAGGAATATTGGAAGTCTATAAGTAAAATAAAAATCACAATTAAATCTCCCATGTAACCTCCATCTGCAACAACAATCATCTATAAGCCAGATTAAGAATCAAATTTGTAAAGTTTCACCACAAACTTGTCACTTTCTTCCCATCACTTATCCTTCATTATCACCAAGGTTTTTGAACAATTTATGGGTTTTATGCTCCTCCTTCCCATCTTTTCAGAATATTTTGAATTCCTTAATTTCATTAAGAAATGAGAAATTTATGCCTCTTTTTTTTTCTAATACTGATCTCATAGTGACCCAAACAATATTCTCATTCAAAAAAATGCATCCAAACCTCCACCTCCTCCATTAATGGCATGGTAAATCATGCAAATGGCCTCTTCAATGCCTTTTCTGGGAAAATTCAAACCTTTTCAAAAAAATTCTATCCATTTCCTCATCTGACAACTCCACTCCCCAAGCACCCAACAACATGGAAAATATTTTATTCCCTATCATTAAATTCTTCCTGGGAGTTACAAAAATAATAATTAAAATAAACATTTCCCAGCAACACAACAACAAGCCAAAACTTGAAAATGAAAAATAAAAAAAATATCTTTTTGGTTGTGCAAGATTTCTCTTCACCCCTGATGCTCCTACATCATTAACATGCACCATACATATCATAAGAATCTACATCCAACATACACACGACCACTCACATACCTCAAAATCAAAATACTATCCCTCAAAACCATATATTCATATCAGAAATAACTTCATACAATAATGCTATCACTTCCATTCCAATGAATAATCCACAAACCTCTTCACATACATCCTACACCTCACAAACACCTACATCCCACATGCCCACAAATTCCTACATTCCTCAAAATCAATTGATAATCCCAAAAGGTTACAACCTCATATGACAACCTCAAAATGTAAACATAATCCCACCTAATCAAAACATCTTCTCACACAATACACCACAAAAATTCTATAGCACCTCAACAAATATTCCCTTCATCAAACCCACTTACCACATCAAACATATCCACTAATACTTACATCCCACAAAATAATGCATATGTTTCATTAAAAATAAGCAAATAAAATTTCCCCAACTTAATTCATCCACTCATCATATATCCACATAAAATCCCATCAATATACTCACCTTCATACATCCAAATGATTTGTCTCAATAGATTCATGACTTGCAACAACAAATATCAAACACTCAACCAAGATTAAAAAAGAGAAGTTACAGATGGGAGGAAATATGTCCTTATCTTTCGACATAACAATACCAATGCCACCCTTCATAATTTTAAAATATCAAATTTTGACAAATACAAGGGAATGGGAGATCCTTGAGAATATATCAAAAAAAATTGTATGGATTTCTTAGATGTGGCTTACAATGATACTTGTCTTATGCACCTCTTTCCACAAAGCTTAGGAGGACAAGCTATGGAACGATTTTATCATCTCAAATATGGCATTAAAACCTTTCAAGAACAGGTAAGTAGTTTTAGTTCATGTTTCTTGTATAACATTGAACACAAAATCTCCATGATATACCTATGTAATACCAAAAAAAATTATGGAGAAACTTTTTCCTCTTTCCTATAATGATAGAAGAATTTATCCAATAAATGTCCATGTTATGTACTAGAAAAATAATTGATCCAAATGTTCATACAAAATTTAAATTCAGAGATAGGATTCCACTTATGGGTTTAATGTTCCAAATTTTTTTATGAAAACATAGAGAAAGGAATTACCATCAATAAATCCCTCATTTCTAAAGAACTTGTAAATATAAATAAAGAAAAAAAGACAACATAGGTTCATCCAATGAAAAGTCTCATTTTTGGTCCCAAAAAATGTAGTCAATGATGATGTGGTTGATGCAAAAATGGCCCAGAATTCTCAACCCATATTAAGTCTACAAGCACTACATAATGCTCAAACATCATCAATTTTTTAAACCAACTTACAAAGGGGTTCATCTAGACAAAATAATATCACATGAAAAAATATACTTCTTTGGAAGAACCTATTGAGTTACCACTTTGAAAGTTGATCCAAAAAAGATTAATAATAGTTCAAAAAATAAAAAAATATGAGCCCCAAATCAAACTTGCATGGTGGAAAGACAAAAACTTATGTGAATATCATAGGACCCAATGACATATTAAGACCTCTAATTATATAAAATTGAAAAATATCATTCAAATTTTATTGACCAAGGTGGCATCAATATTGAAGATCATCTTGAAAATTCATGTAAAAATAATCACATCAATAATATCCATAGCTCACATAGTGAGAATTAGGGAAATATCAACGCACTTTTCCCAAGCATGATCAAAACCATCCATCTATGTCTAGAAATGAATCATTTAAAAATAATTGCATTAGTCCTAGTCATTACATATCCACTTCATTTGAATCTATAATAGGTCATCTTGAAGAACCTTTCCCATAAGAATCCTCAATCTCTCCTTCCAATCCTTCATCCTTGAAACCTTTGTAACATCAATTCACAACATCCCCATCAAACAAATCATCCAATATTGACACCTTTCAATATTTTCCCCAAGGGATATCCATAATATATACTCATGAACTCCAAGCTAATCCATAATTTGATGTAAATCCTATCTCTAATCAAGAAATCCTATACTAAATACTATCATCCCCTTCATCACCTATCATGCGTACTCCAAATATTCCTATTCAAAATTCATCACCACCACATGAACATATTGAGGCTATCTAAGAGTATATTATTCCTACCCCATTATTAGAATCATATCTATGTCAAGAACACAATCCAAACCATAAAGAATATAGCTCTAAAATGAATCAAGATCAAGTAACCAAAATCGTCTAATCTCATTTATCATTAATCAAGATCCCATCTCTCTAGAATTCCATAATAATTCCTATTGTCACCAAATAGTGCACCCCTACTGAGTTGTAAAACTCATCCTACTATTGAAACATGGGATAACTTCCCTAATTGTGGGCTCACAATGTGGGAGTTAACCTCTAGAGTGAGCTAGTTCTCTTGGAACTATCACCTAAACTAAACTGCTTGCAAAGGAAAGAGATAAGAATTGCTATGAAAGTGAAAACCTAAGATCCTAAGGTGATGCACCAAATGCATTTTGACCTACACTTGTTTAAATGAACATAAAATGATCAAAACCTTAAACTTTAACATACACAACCCAAAATTTCACATGTCTATTGCATAAGTATTTCATTACTAAGTTTGATAACTAGGACAACATTTAGAAGGAGCTGAAAATGTTCTCCCAACTTAAATTCTACTCCTAGCTGGTTAAACACAAGTAATGACCTGCAAAAGTACATATTTTTTGCATAAAGGAAATGAAAAATGGGACAAAAATCAAGGATAAAAACCTCACCACAAGATCACATCAACCATTTTGTAAAATTTTACACAATGAAGCAGCTTTGAGAAAGTAAAAACAACTTGTGTTTATTGATCAAAATGTGTATAAATAGCATACAAATCTGAAAATAAGTTACAATGCTTATTAATTTATGGAAAGAACCTCAATGAATTACAATACACAACCCAAAAATGAGCAAGAAAATTGATTTTCTGAGTTGCAATACACAAGATGAACTAAAAGAACCTTTTACAAGTTACAGTGCTTTGCCAAAAAATACAAGAACCAAAAAGAAAATGAAAGTAGGCATGCTTTTTAGCCTAGAACAACTTCCTATCCTCCAGTGGCTTGTTACAATGAATATATGACATGTATCATAGCTTTGAATGAGTTATAAACTCCCTTGAGTTCCCAATTGAAACACCTTCAATGCTAAGCTAAGGTCTAGTTGCAACTACATGTTGAGGAAGAAAGTGGGAGCCTTCAACTCTTATATGGAAGCAAAGATTTCAAACTGATTCAACTACCCCCTATATCTCCTCGTTATCCACTTCCCCAGCTATTATAATTTTCAATAACAATTTTATAGGACATGTGTGAGAGATATTTGAAATAGTCATAAACTATAGGAGGCATAAGAGAACCTTTAGAGAAATTTACACTATTTTTATTTCATTAAGGCTTATTCTATCTCATGTTTCATCTCTTTGACTTTTGTCAAAGTCTCATGTTCCTACCTTCTTGGCTACTAAACCCCTACTATATCTTCTCATATATTGCCATCATCTTCCACAGATCTATCCTTTACAAATCACTGTAAAAAAAATCTCCTCTCACAATTGTGCATCCAATATTCAAGATTTCCACTGAATCTCTACCTTCTCATATATGTATACAGTCATTTTCCTTTGAATTGCAACTTATCATTTTCCTATACATATGACAAGGACTATCATTTTAATGATTACTTATGACTATCCTAACCACTAGTAGCAAGGTCACTATCCATGATACTTTTGAAGTTTGATGAACCACTTCCCTAGGAGAGTATCACCATGATTGTCTTTTCATCATTATGTAGATTGATTTTCTTTATAGGAAACTCACCAATTCTACCCTAACTCTTTGCACAGTCCATAACTACTTCCCCTTAGTTGACTGTCATTGTTAACTATCTTCTTGTTCCCTACTCTTGTCCTTCTTAGTTTCTTTCTCTAAGGATTCTATTACTTCTTCACATTCATCAACTTTATCTTGGAACTTTTGTGCATGTAAGCTTTCAATGATTTCCAATGTTGTGAGTATCCTACCCATGTTGAAGATTTGCAGATGATTCTCATTGTCACCCTCATTATTAAAGCAGACAAGAGCAATGTGTTGGTTACTATTTTAGAACCAAAATTAATCTCAGTCCTAACATATGAACTTGCCACAACTCAATTATTAGCTAGGTCGAGGATTGACCAACATCTAAGTAAAGTAACTAGTACTCCTTCTTCTCTTTGGGATCTGTGAGGCCCAGGGAGGGTAATCCCATGCATACTCATAATATCTCACTTTAGGTCAAGAGTATTTCTTCACATAGATGCACTATCTGAATAAACTCACCTTATCAAAGGCTCGATAGACCTCAGATAGAAGTGTTACTCATTTCAAGGAGTGCAATTACATACTTAAAATTGGTTCAATGTAATTTAGAGTATTTTATGAATCATTCTTCATCTTGAATCTTAGGAAAAATTCAAAACTAGCTCAACTAACCACAAGATAAGCTAATAAAACAATCAGTGCCTTATCTAAGGGATAAAAAGAGTTATAACTTGTAATCAATCAATAATACAATTTTGATTGAAATTTAGAAATAATGGACTATTATAATTCCACCTTGTAACATCTAACTCACTATGTTTGCAAAATATCACTTCCTTACTAAATCATATATCCTTTTCTCACAAAATAATGACCTCATTTTGGCATTTAATGAATTCATTGAACTGAAGCATAAAAAAAATTCATCCATTAGGTGAAAATTACAGAAGACAAATGAAATCATAATTAACAACTTCATTCATAACTCAGAAGAAAACACATAGGAGAGCAACATTTGAAACTAAAATTCTTCTTCATTTCTGATCTTGCTTTGTAAAACCATATTTAAGATCTATATACAATATAAATTTCATCTTAAATTTTCTTTTGATATACCTACTAAAGTATCCATTTGCATTCTATTATGCTTTTAGAGCATAGTATTTACTGTGACCTTGTCTAAACTAAAAATTTTGAATTGTCTTTTTTCATCCATGAAATCCCCTTTATATAATAGGGGAGCAACAAGCACCCGATTGAATTACAATTTCACTTTCATTTCAATTCATTTAAAAAACCTAATTCTAACTGACTCCTCAAAGAAATCCCTAGGTAGTTTCACACACAATCATTTGAGAACAGGGGAGGAAAAAAGAAAGAAAACATGTGCAGGATACCAGTGGTCATTGTCACAACATTTGTTGTTGAAACAAAAAATATTCCATTCATATCTTCTAGAGGACTTCCACATCAACATGGGAAAGAAAAAGACAAACCATGGACACTTGAAAACAAATACCTCCTATGCAAAGACCATGGTGTCATCAAAAACTAAAACAAGGTGGTGACCCTATTCAGAGTCATATGCATCAGAGAATTCCTGACCGCTCCTTGTCCTCGATGAAATTGGAGGGATCATCACCATGTCATCATCAGAGCTCCCATACGACACCATAGAATGGAGGTACTGTCCATAGTCCAAGTCAGTATCAGCTTCAACATCCGAAGGAGTATCAGAAAGCACAATAGGAGAGTTATGTTTTCCAAGGCAGTCCCTATGACTTTTCTCTTTTTTTGTACCTTTCTTCACTAGTTGCGACAGTTCCTTACCTTTGAACTTGACCACTTCTCCTAGAAGGGTCCTATTTCTCAAGCAGTATGTACTCTTCACAATGTACTTATTCTTATGACCTCTAGCCCTCCTTTTACCCTTTGAAACCTTAGGAGAATCCTGGGTTTCGTGCTCAACTATATCTTCATGAAACTCAAACACACTTAGTTAGCTAGACCTCCTAACAGGCAGAATTGTTGCACTAGCTTTTCCCATTTCTTTAAAACTAGCAAAGTGATAATTAAAAGTATTTTTGACTAAAGACCCACATGAGAAACACCCCGATCCTAGTAATTGCAACTAGTTCAAGCAACAAAATTCCTAAATAGACTAGAGAACCCAATTTTATACCAACTTACTCAGGACAAGAAAATTCAACTCAAGATGAACCAACAACTTCTTATTCTACTTCACCTTTTCCTGACATACACAGATTGAAAAGATAGTGAGAATGAACAATGATCGACCTACATTAAATAGAAAATTTGAGCATGCAAAATTAGTGATTTAGAACTCCTTGCACGATCAAATTGGTAACTTAAAAGTTCAGCTTTGAATTTGGGTTGTTGATCTTAGAACAATTAAAATTTCAGCTAAGGTGGCCATGAGTATCATTTTTTGACCATTATCAACTTTCTCCTAGAAAACATCAATGCTATCTCAAATGCTACCATGTTCTTCTCTAACCTTGATTAATCATATGTGATCTAACAATTAGCATGTATCACCAACCTAATCCATGCCTTTTCATTTATATCGGCAAAGTACATGAGACCAGACTGTTCTCTTAGAGAATATTTCCTTATACGCTTCATCGCTCATCGCTGATCTTTTTCAACTTCTAGGGTGCAATCAACAATGAAGGTATTCATGCGATGATCTTAGTCCATTGGGTCATCCTGTTTTAAAACTTCATCAACGGTTCTCCAGTCCTTTCACTGCTTTGCTTTTTGTTTTATGCTAAATCCTCAAGATCTTGCCACGTTGCTCATTCCATGTAGTAGTTATCGCTTTTCACTAATTTACTTCATCCTCACCCAACTCCATCAGCGATGTAAACATCTTTGCGATGATCTTTTAGCCCCTAGTTTTGTGGCCTAACCTTTGGTCACATATGTTCCTCCATCTTGCATCACTAATTCAAACTTTTCACCGAGGCTCCTATCAACAATAAGAGATATTATGGAGGCATCATATTTAGACACGTGCACGTGCATAAAAATAAATGGCACAAAAGACATTGCTCATAGGATCTCATCATATTAGAGAAAGAAAAATATTTTATAAGACATCATCGCTTGTTGCTAATTCAAAACTCAAGTTCTGCAGTGAATTAATGATGAGCGATATAACATAAGGTCATCGCTCATCTCTAATTCTCCTCATACATTATGTGAGCAATTAGCGATGAGAGGATTAAACATTCATAAGGCCTATCACGTATCATTAATGTGGGTTTTACATTTAAAACATATCTACAATTATGTGATATAAAGGAAATTACATCATATCGCTCATCATTGATCCAAGTTTATCATTTTATGACCATCCGCAATGAACGATAAGATCAAAAAGACCAGAAGCATTGCTAATCACTATTACAAATACGAAGGCTCAAAATCCATTAGCGATGAGCAATGTCAAAGAAAACATCATTTCATCGCTCGTCGCTAAGTCAAGGTGTGAACTTATGAATAAATCAGAGATGAGTGATAAAGTTATGAGGGCCATTGGGACTTAAGTGGAAACTTTGACCACGTGCACTAAGTTTTTCTAAAAGAGGGGACTCTCTTAGGATGATATAATAGGCTCAAGACTACTGAATCATGAAATACAAAGGATGTAAAGGCCATAAGATCCTTTACTTAACCTTATAAGAATAGGGTGATTCAGACCTAGATGCAAGAGGGGATAGTCACTTGATGATATTAATAAACATGAAAATTTTATGTGACTAGCCACATACACTATGTAGTTAGCAACAAAATAGAATGTTACAAGCAACTAAAATGAACAAAACCCTAAACCCTCATATACGAATCCTACATTAGATGTAGCAAAGGTTTTAGGTAAAAGTTATTAGGGTTTAATATGAGCACTTCAAATTTTGCAAAATTTGAAAGTGCCATTAGTGGCACTTTTTGGGGATGTTTGTTCCTTAGTGATCAGAGTGAGAATTTAGATCCACTAGGAGAAGCTGACCAGGTGCCTTCTTCATTGGGAAATAGAGTCAAAAGGTCATCTATGTTCGCAACTATTCTTAGTTTGACAAGTCAAACCATATTTGATAGCTGAAGGCCACCAAAATTGTGGGCTTCTTCTTACCTCTATCATAGAAAAAGTTCTCATCACATTTCACTGAATCCAATCTAAAAACTTCACTGCAATATACATGATCAAACATGCTAGCATCTCTCAACACCTCAGTATATACAATATTATCAATAAATTCATACTTACCAAGCATCTGAGAATCAAGAATACCCTTAAAATACTAATTTTCATGTGGTAATAACTCATAATCAAGTTGAAAACAATCCTCTCCAATGTCTTGCCCATTACTATACTACAAGAAGATTTCATCTAGCTAAAAAGTTTGGCACTCATACTCTGCCACATAGCTGGTACTATCAAGTTCAATATGATTAGTAGTTATGTCAAAGGTGAAACAATTATAAGAACTAATCAAAAGATTATACACACCATGCAAATTATTTCCAAGTGTATGTAAAAAGATACACTCATACTTCAACACACACTGTAATTGTGCCTCAACATGTTGTAGAGAATTATCAAGATTATCTAACTTATACTCATCCCTACTCACTTTGATATTTTCTGAACATAACATGTTAACATCTTCAACATTCATAGTTTGATCAAAAGTGATCAATTTTGGTTCAAAAAAGTAATCTATTCTTTCTTTGGAATCAGCCCCCATATCCATATGAAAATATTCATAACTAGGCTCATCTAAATTTGGCTAATCTATTCTTTCTTTGGAATCAGCCCCCATATCCATATGAAAAAAGATACTTATCCAAATTTGTATTAAAATTTTCACAATTTGGCTTATTAGATACACAAATTTCATGATCACCTGTTGTTTCTAACTCCTCAAAACAAATTTTTGAACTTGCATCAACCTGCACACTTTCATGCTCATCACACAATGCATCATCAAATGGTTGTTTTTCATTACCCACATTATCACCATGCTGACCAACTAGTTCATTACTGGAAAGAAAATCAGATTCCCATGCATCATATCTTGCATAGTGAAGACTATCATCACTATCAAAATCAATATGAGTACTACACAATAACTGAGGGTTACTCATATGTGCATATTTCTGATATTTAATGGTCAACAGATTTGAAATTTGTTCACTACTTAATAGACCATAGTTTTGATCCATTCTCTCAACCACTTCCTCTTCTTGACTCCCACTAGAACTACATGCATCACCAAGCTGTAATTCAGGATGTACCATGATATCATTTCATCAAAATCTAGGAACTTAATGGATTGGGTTTCATCATTGATTTGGTCATTTATATCTTCCTGAAAGTAGAGACAAACATTTTCAGTATTATGAGCATCAATGGTAAACATTGTAGTACTCTTAACTCCTTCCTTCTCAAGCATGTACTTGTTTGTATCTAAAACTGAAGACATTTGATCATTTTTAGTCACACAACTATTGCTTTCATCAACATGTTTATCCACAATTGAAGACAACAGACCTTGCACATTCATTCCTCATTTTCTCCATATTATCTAAACATGTGTAAGCCATTTTCATATTCAAAATTTTAAAATCCTTCAACAATGCACTAGATCCTTCCTCAAAAGCTTCAAAATACATATGAATGCAATCTGAGGTACTAGGTGTGAAATTTTCAAGGATTAGTGAAAGAGAAACAACAGATTTGTGACTAAAAACAATTCTTGACTCCTCACCTTTTTTCTCATTTGGTTTAACTTTGTGACAAGGTCTGAAGGTTCTTTTGCAAATTCTTCTCTATAAGCATCCACCAGTTTATCCCGGCAAGGAAAAGACTTCTCGGGAAAACTTAGACACTAGTCCCTAGCTCTAGCTTCAAGAGATCTGATAAAAAATCTCATCCACATATCCTGATCTTCAAATGAATGTTTCACCGTGAAATTATAGAAACTTTGGACATGTGTATCTCCTTCACACACATTGTATCCATTAAATCTAGGAATTTGCTTATAAAATCGAGATGGCATACTTTTAAAATTATAATCAATCCCTGATAAGTCTAATTGGTCATATAACGAGTCAAAAGAATTGAAAAAAGGTGCAACAATTTGGCTAGCTATGATTGTCTCTTAACTAGGCTTGTATAGACATCAGGTTCCTTTTGTTTAACTCTTTAACTCCCCTTTTAAACACAGATTTCCATTCTGGCATTATCCTAGGCTTGTTCACACTTAGGTTCCTGTACTTTGGGGTCTCAACTATTTGAGGATTATCATAATTCTGAAGCTTCTTGACAATATGCATCAAGGTTTTTAATGGCATGGCTATTTCTCTTTGGTAATCCATGGATGTATGAAAATCTAGGTTTAACTAGTTGTGCATAATCATAGCCATGACAATATAAAGGATCACTAGGATAGTTGCTAATAATGGTGGTAACCAAGGCTTGACACATATGATAATGTATGTGGAGGCATGTCCCTATGATATACAAATTCAGTCAAAACATCCATACTAGCAAATTTAGGAATACTTAGACAAACACTTTAAATGGGACAACAATTGCATTCAATATGATAGTTTCATCAAATGAAAATATACATAGAGCTATGTACCTTCACACCTCCAATTGCTACAACTTTAAATAGAGTAATTTTAGATTACAATAATAAACAGTAGCCCTCCATGTGTGTAAATTGTAGAGAAAAGTCACCACCTCTTCAACAAGAGGAAAACCTTTGAAGCAAAATTATCCTCCTCTAAGTTCTTCTAGTAGAGTCACTTAGTATTCTGAATTCAGGGCTACTACAAACCAGATTTGCAGATATGAAAATTCTTCAATATTTGAACCATATGTTCATTTTGTTTTGACTCCTTTCAAATGGTCTTCAAAAAATTTGCATCAAAGATACAAAATGTCCCCAGTAGAGTCACCATTTTTGTTGGTTATTTTCTTAGAACCAAACTTAATCTTAGTCCTAACCTATGAACTTGCCACAACTCAATTATTAGCTAGGTTGAGGATTGGCCAACACCTAAGTAAATTAATTAGTACTTCACTTCTCTTCGGGCTCTTTGAGGCCCAAGGAGGGTAATCCCATGCATACTCATAATAGCTAACTTTAGGTTAAGAGTATTTCCTTACAAAAATGCATTGTCTCAAGAAACTCACCTTATCAAAGGCTTGTCAGACCTCAAATAGAAGTGTTACTCATTTCAAGGAGTGCACTTACATACTTAAAATTGGGGCAATGTAGTTTAGAGTATTTTATGAATCATTCTTCATCTTGAATCTTAGGCCAAATTCAAAACTAGCTCAACTAACCACAAGATAAACTAATAAAACAATTAGTGCCTTATCTAAGGGAGAAAAAGAGTTATAACTTGTAATCAATCAGTAATACAATTTTGATTGAACTTCAGAAATTAATGGACTATTAGAATGCCACCTTGTAACATCTAACTCACTATGTTTGCAAAATATCACTTCCTTACTAAATCATATATCCTTTTCTCACAAACTAATGACCTCATTTTGACGTTTAATCAATTCATTGAAATGAAGCATAAAAAAAATTCATCCATTTGGTGCAAATGACAAAAAACAAATGAAATCATAATTAACAACTTCATTCGTAACTTGGAAGAAAACACATAGGAGAGCAACATTTTGAAACTAAAATTCTTCTTCATTTTTTATATTGCTTTGTACAACCATATTTAAGATCTATATACAATATAAATTTCATCTTAAATTTTCTTATGATATTTCTGCTAAAGTGTCCATTTACATTCTATTCTACTTTTAGAGCATAGTATTTACTGTGACCTTGTCTAGACTCAAAATTTTGAACTCTCTTTTTTCATCCATGAAATTCCCTTTATATAACAGGGGAGCAACAAGCACTCGATTGAATTACAATTTCACTTTCATTTCAATTCATTTCAAAAACCTAATTCTAACTAACTCCTCGAAGAACTCCCTAGGCAGTTTCACACATAATCATTTGAGAACAAGGGAGGACAAAAAGCAAAAAACATGTGTAGGATACTAGTGGTCGTTGGCATAGCATTCACTGTTGAAACAAAAAAGATTGCATTCATATCTTTTGGAGGACTTCCACATCAACATGGGAAAGCAAAAGACAAACCATGGACACTTGAAAATAAATACCTCCTATGCAAATACCATGGTGTCATAAAAAACTAAAACAAGTCAGTGACCCTATTTAGAGTCATCGACATCAGAGAATGCCTAACAACTCCTTGTCCTCGATGAAATTGGAGGGATCATCACCACATCATCATCAGAGCTCACATACGACACCAGAGAATTGATGTAGTCACCATAGTCTGAATCAGTATTAGCTTTAGCATCCGAAGGAGTATCAAAAAGCACAATAGGAGAGCTATGTTTTCCAAGGTAGGCCCTAAGAATTTTCTCTTTTTTCATAGCTTTATTCATTGGCTATGCCAATTCCTTGCCTTTGAACTTGACCACTCCTTCCATAAGGGTCCTATTTCTCAAGCAGTATGTACTTCACATAATGGACTTCTTCTTATGAACTCTAGCCCTCCTTTTACCCTTTGAAACCTCAGGAGAAGCCTAGGTTTCTTGCTCTTTCGTGCTCAACTATATCTTCATGACACTCAAACACACTTAGTCAGCTAGACCTCCTAACAAGAAGAATTGTTGCACCAACTTTTCCCATTTCTTTAAAACTAGCAAAGTGATAATTAAAAGGATTTTTGACTCAAGACCCACAAGAGAAACACCCCAATCCTAGTAATTGCAACTAATTCAAGCAACAAAATTCCTAAATAGACCAAAGACCCAATTTCATACAAACTTACTCAGGATGAGAAAATTCAACTCAAGACAAACCAGTAACTTCTTATTCTACTTTACACTTTTCCTCACATACACAGACTGAAAATATAGTGAGAATGAACAACGATCAACCTGCATTAAATAGAAAATTTGAGCATGTAGAATTAATGATTCAGAACTCCTTGTGCGAGCGAATTGGTAATTTAACATTTCAGATTTGAATCTAGGTCGTTGATCTTAGAACAATTAAAATTTCATCTATGGCCATGAGCATCATTTTTCAACTATTATAAACTTTCTCCTAGAAAACAGTGATGTTATCTCAAATGCTACCACGTTCTTCTCTAACCTTGATTAATCATATGTGATCTGACAATTAGCATGTATCACCAACCTAATCCATTCCTTTTCATTTATATCGGTGAAGTACATGAGACCAATCTATTCTCTTGAGAGAATATTTCCTTATACGCTTCATCGCTCATCGCTGATCTTTCTCATCTTCTAGGGTGCAATCAACAATGGAAGTATTCATGCAATGATCTTAGTCTATTGGATCATCCTGTTTTAAAACTTCATCAATGGTTCTCCAGTCCTTTCATTGCTTTCCTTTTTGTTTTACGCTAAATCCTCAAGATCATGCCACGTTTCCCATTCCATGTAGTAGTTATCGCTTGTCACTGATTTACTTCATCCTCACCTAGCTCCATTAGTGATGTAAACATCCCTGCGATGATCTTTTAGCCCTTGGTTCTATGGCTTGACCTTTGGTCACATCCATTCCTCCATCGCGCATCGCTAATTCAAACTTTTCACCAAGGATCCTATCGGTAACGAGAGATATTGTGGAGGCATCAAATTTAGACATGTGCACGTGCATAAAAATAAATGGCACAAAATACATCACTCATATGATCTCATCATATTAGCAAAAAAAAATCTTTTAGAGGACATCATTGCTTGTCACTAATTCAAAACTCAAGTTCTGCAGTCAATTCACGATGAGCGATATAACATAAGGCCGCCACTCATCGCTAATTCTCCTCATACATTATGTGAGCAATTAGCGATGAGAGGATTTACAACATTCCTATCACGTATTGCTAATGTGGATTTTACATTTTAAACATATCCGTGATTACGTGATATAAAGGAAATTACATCGTATCACTCATCACTGATCCAAGTTTATCATTCTATGATCATCCGCAATGAGCAATTAGATCAAAAAGACTAGAAGCATCACTCATCACTATTACAAATCCAAAGGCTCAAAAGCCATTAGCGATGAGCAATGTCAAAGAAAACATCATTTCATTGCTAGTCGCTAATTCAAGGTGTGAACCTATGAATAAATCAGCAATAAGCAATAAAGTTATGAGGGCCATTAGGACTTAAGTGGAAACTTTGAGCATGTGCACTTAAGTTGTTCTAAAAGAGGGGACTCTCTTAGGATGATATAATAGGCTCAAGACTACTGAATCATGAAATAAAAAGGATGTAAAGTCCATAAGATCCTTTACTTAACCTTATAAGAATAGGGTGATTCAGACCTAGACACAGGAGGGACCAGTCACTTGATGATATTAATAGACATGGAAATTTTATGTGACCGGCCACAAGCACTATACACTTAACAACAAAATAGAATGTTACAAGCAACTAAAATGAACAAAACCCTAAACCCTCATATAAGAACCCTTTATTAGATGTAACAAAGGTCTTAGGTAAAAATTCTTAGGGTTTAATATGAGCACTTCATATTTTGCAAAATTTGAAAGTGCCATCACATTGTTACTTATTCTTTCAAAGGTGCTCAATACCTTTGATGACTTCCCTATCCCATAGCATGATGACTGTGCTTTACCATTTGGTATTTAGTGTGACCTTTTGAAATGGACATTTTCATGTCTTGGTAATGTGTACTAATTACTATTCCTACATCCTTTTAATCATGACTACTACTATCATCCCCCCTAAATAAGATTTCCACATTTGTCATTTGACACTGCACTATCCTTGCAATGTGAAATCACTATCATAAAAAATTACTACCTATAGTCATAACATTCATTTTGAGAATTGAAATGATTGGAAAAGAATTCATTCAAATCCAAAACTCAAAAACTTGAGATCTTCCCTCTACCATTAGGCACTATAACAATCTTTCTGTCTTATGACTATCATTCAAAACCCATAAACCCTTATCATGCTTTGAGATCTACTCCTTCATAGTGAACACTATTTGTTATGGTGAGTGTCCTCTTTTTCTTCTAACCTTTTTACATGATTATCATGAAATCACTAGATATCATTCATATAATCTTGCATATTGTCATCATATTATTCATATTTCCTTGAATGATGACTGGTCTTTATTGAAGATGCTTGACTATCTCAAAGATTTTACTATCTCATATGTATGTTGGTCACATTAATCTTTGCTTGATCTTTACACTAATGCCTTTGATTTAATGCTTTTTAAACACTTCGTTGCTCTTGATAAATCAACTCTCGGCATGAGTCTTCCTTTGAGTTAGGGATTGCCACTTTGGCCACACTTTGTTTTCCTTAATAAACCTATGCATTGTGATGAAAGCACTTTTTGGATGGTTTCATGGATGACTGTTATTACCTATTTCTTCATAAACTTCCCACAATCATTTTATCATTCCTTTCATTAATATACACAGTCCCTTGGCAGTTGTATTGAATGTTGTGGATTGTACCTTTTTCATAGTTCCAAATGTCAATATACAATCACACTAAACTCCTTTCAAAGTCATTGTGTATTGTCATCAATATCTTTGGGCTCTTGTCATAAGGGTGTGACTGCCACTACTAACTCAGACAAAATTGTAGATATATCTAAATTCCTAAGCACTATTACACTTGTACAAGATTATAATATCTTCATAAAAATCATAGTCATAAGACATATTCTCCATTACTACTTATTTTTGGCTTGAAGAAAAGACTATAATATGCCAACAAAACTATGATGGGTTTTTCTATGTTAATCATGCCTTATCTTCTGAAACATATTCTTTATATATGATCAATGTTTCCCAATTTCTCATCCTTAACAAGGCACTATCCTTTATCTTAGTCAACTTCTTCTTGTCATAGAATTCCACTCCATAAAAAATATAGTGTTGTCTTGGCATCCAATTCAAAAGGTTTCTTTCCATGTTGATCATATGCCAATTAAGATCCTCCATTCTATCATTATTATCTATTCCTTGCCTTTGACTTCATTGCCACTTGGTATAGTCACTTTCATGCTCCATCATGTAGATTACATCCAATATAATACCTACTACTCCTTCATTACTGTGTGTATGTCATTGTAAATATAGGACTGCAACCTTGTATATTGGTTGTCCTCAATGCTAGGACTATGACTTCAATCACTGGACACTATATTCTCAAATATATGATTGTCCTTATAGTCTTACCAAGTATGCATTCTGAATTTTCCCTTCAAAATTGCATAGTCCATGACACTGTTTTGACTCCTTATTGAAGAATCTTCAAATGAAATTGAATGCTCTATTTTTCTATTTTAAAAGAGGATTCTAATTTCTTGATATTTCATGGTTAGTATCCTTTCTTGATATGGTTTCCCTTAGGAATTATTGCATAGTTATCCCTCACATTGGATTTTTTTGTAAATGACACCTACTTTAGCATTTGATGACCTCCTTTTAGGTTGTGGACCTGCTACCAAAATAACCTTAACGTCTAATTTCTATTTCATCTCACCGTCCAAAAATTGTAAGAACTACACCCTATCACATAGTTTCTTGATTTTCCTTTATTCAACCTTATTTTCATCATTAAGGATTGTATGTATAGTCCTTCATGTTGCTCATACATTGCTTCCCAACCTCTCAACTGATGCATTGATGAGGACCTTTTAACACCTCTATCATTTGAAATTCCACTCAAGTCATCAACTAATGCATGCATTTTTTCCTTGAATATTTTAAAGGACCAATTTGATAAGAACCTTCAAAAGCATGATCATCCCCTAGCTCCTTAGGAAAACTATTTCTAGGAAAAGGCAAAGAACTAAGTGTGTCTTTGATTAGCATTTCATCAATTAGTGTTAGTATTATGTCATGGATCTTTTAGAATTTTCTATAACCATCTCTCTTTATTTCACTGTATTTTGTGTCTTTCAAAGTCATCACACTTAGCTCACAACCAGGTTTAAATCAGGAGATTCACATTTTCAAATGAAAGGTAGTGTTAAGGTTTTGACAAGGGAGTATGACTATCACATGCCATGAAGCTTCTACAAAGGATCTCAAAATTACCTTTTACTAACATTCAAAGATTTAGGAATCCCATATAACACCCAAATATCTTTGCAACGTGTAACAAATTTAAAGCATAAAAGACATACCTACGAAAGCCAAGGGAAGTGAAAGCATAATTCTAGAAATGTGGATTAAACTTCAACAAACCCTTGGAATATTTTCAATGTGACATCAAAATTTCCAATGCTTTTGCAATGTGGGGAACTAGAAAAACCAACTTCTAGACTCTCGCCATGGCACAAGATTATTTAGACTTCTTTAATGCCAACAACAAGAAACCCTAACCTTCCTCCTTTTGTTGCATGGATGAAAACAAAAAAGAAAGACTTCATTTTTCCTTTTGGTGCCTAAGACTTAGTCTTTACTTCTCATTTTTCCTCTAATGCCTTGGCATTAAATTTTTCTTCAAAAATTATGAGTCTTTTCCTTATTTAGCTTAATAACCTTTGAGGAAAATAAATATAAAAAATGGTGACAAAAAATGTCAACAATCCCATTATCCCTTTTCATTTCATCCATGATCCCAAAACTAAAGTTGAACCCATCCATATTCAAATAAAATCCACTTTCATAGATGAGACATTTGCTTCCATTGGACTCATAGATGATCTCCTTCATGTTCATCTAGAACAAGAGTCTTTCTCTTTAAACATATTTGAAAATTAAGAAGTTATAGTTGAGTTCAAAGGAATCCATGATTCTATTCCAAAAAATTACCATGAAGATGGTTTTTATATCAACTTTGAGGTGACAACACATTTTAAGAAACAAGATAATTTCCTTAATCCTCATAATCATTCAATGATATTGATCAATAAGCTACTATGGATATGATCAACATCCCACAGATTGACAAAGCAACAAGCATGAAGACAGAGAAAGCACTAGTATCTTATCAAATTGGATCACTCACTTTTTTCAAAGAAAAATTTCTTAATAATGAGAAGATAACCACCATTGGTGATTCCTAACAACATAAAGAAGAGTTAGCATCTTGTTTCCAAAACAACAAATATCCTATTGAAAATAGAATCTATCAAATAATGAAATATAAAGGTAAACTATTAGGCCTACATGAACAAGATATTTTGGAGCCAATACAATTTTTTGACAATCCTAAATATCAAGTACTTGGTTATTCATCAATTAAGAAATCTAAGGATGTTAGCAGTACCACCATAATACTAGGGGAAACTTCATCTAATGCAAACATCAAAATAGGGGCCATGAATATTACTTACAATAAGGTTGTTGGTAGAACTCCTCCCATCCACATCATAAACAATCACTCCCAAATATTTCAATCCACTAATTGGAACCAATAAAAGAGAAATCCTTACAAAGAAAAAGATCAAAGTCAAGTTTTCAAGGTAATAAATCCAAAATTCAAAGTAGATAAATAAAGTTAAAATGGATCCCAAAGAAAAAATGATCATGTAAGGCATCTAATCCAAATATAAATCCAATATTCAATGAAATTTATGGAGCCTCCTCAAAAAAAAATCCTTTAATCAATCAAAAATGTCCACTTCCTTCAAAGTAGTCTTAAATACCAACACACAATGTGTATAACATCGTTGGTCCCAAACACACTCAAAATTTGACATCCACACTTTGTCCACAATCCCAAGTTTGAAAAATTAAAAAAAACATACATCTAAACTACCAAGTAATTTATCCATGTCTTACATCCCCCATGAAATTCCAACATCCTACCTAAAATCAAAAAATCCAAAATCCCAAATTCACTATGTCCTAGCAACAACACTTTATAATAAGGACTATAATGGCACTCTATCACAATGTGCACATTTAGATAAAGCCAAATCTAATATCAACAAGGATCACAATAACATCCATGGGCTATATACAAGTGCACAACATGATAGAGTGCCATTGGTGGGAAAAGGAACTCCTCAAGGTAGGACAATATTGGCACATTATGACAGTAGTATCTACATCAACACCACTAGGTGGTCCCACATAGTTGACAATCATTCAATTTAAAAAAAATGATGAAAAAATTAAAGAAAAATAATCCATCCAATAGTGAAAACCATTCTTATGGCACTTTAGACAAGTACCATGATGAAATCCCATTCATGAGTAAAAATAATTATCCATATTTACCATTCCATTTGGGAGCATCTTATCTCATACATTGTGTTATTCTATCCTAACACCACTATCAATCCAATTCATTTTATTTTCATGCATCTTCCCTATCCACCTTGATCTCAATAAAGACTAGGGGCATATGCTTCAAAACATGCTTTTGGAAAACTCTTGACATGGTCATTTCCTTTGACCATATACTATCCCATGTCATACCATCACCTACATAGCACTTGTCACATCTCAATTTCATTGCTTGCATTTAATAATGTTAATTTAATTGAATATCTAAAAAAAAAAATGGAATTTATCATTTGGTATTTTGGATTTCATAAATGAAATAGTATTTGAAAAAAAATGATTATCTTGCAATTTTATGATTTAAAAGAGTATTTCATAATGATTATCAGTTAAAGGTTACTAATGAGTTTGGCGAGTGCAAGAACGTGTCTGTGCAGGAATAGGTTGAAGAATGAGAACTTGGTTGAGGTAGGGATGCTTAGTCGGAAGATGAATGGTAAGCAATATTGGAATCTAGAATCTCACACACCACAGTAGACCATGACATCTGCATTTTTCTTTAAAATGGAAAATATCAATCTTGTTTGCGTGAATTGTGAATGAATAAATAAGAAACTTGAATGGAAGAAACGAATTCATGAAACTATATGTCTTACCTTGTCTATTCTAATGTTAATTACATGATGGAAATGGAAAATTCATTTGATTGTACTTAACTATCATGAAAAAATGATTATGCTGTTTGGCTCTTTAAAAGAATTTGAAAAAAAAAATCCTAATAGGAGAAATAATTACAAAAATATATATATGCATTACAAATGCACATATACATATATATATATGTGACCATATTATACCAAATTCAAATGATAAGTTTTCTTTATATATTTTTTAGCTCAAACTCCCCAAGAAAAATTGCATGGTAGAAGCGATAATAGTGATTAATTTCATAAACCCCCTTCAAATGCCAACCCCTTTCCATATTGGTAATGGATGGATAATGCCAATGACAAGGGATTGGGTGGCTAGATATTGGAATAATGGAGAGTAAATTCCATTCCAAGAATAGAATGCAGGAATTGAGGGGAAATGTTAGTGGAAATTTGAATGAGGTTGATTAATTGGGAAAAAAGCAGAGGAGGATTTGGGAAAAAGGTAGTAGGAAGAAAAATCGTGAAAGCAGGGGTGATAGTTGAATCATTGACAAAGGAAAAAGCATCAAGCTTGTAGTCATAGGTAAGAATGAAGCCCTCTTAGCATGTTTCCTTCAAAGTATATCAATTTTTCTATTTACTCTTGAGCAAAGCTCGACTTTTTGGAAATCAAGCGCCCTATCACTTTTATGTGTTTCAAATCATGGCTTGTTCCATTTTATTTGTGGTTTAATTTTAGAAGCAATGCCGGGGGAAAGAAAACCCCATTTTTGTCCTTCATTATGAAATGAAATGCTAAGCATGATTGTTTGAAAAGAACTATATTTGGGCTTAGCTCGCATGTTATTTAGTCTTGAATCTAAAAACATTGATATGTACTCAGTAATGGAAGATGCCCCTTTTGGTGTCAACCACCCATGAAATCCATTTGAACGATACCCTCATTCGCAACATAATGTATGTAATCTAATTTATAGGTCCAAATAGTATGGACCATTCGGGAGAAAATATTGACTCCAAATGATCCATATCATTCTACCTTATGTTTATAATAATGGGTGGATAATATTGCCAATCTTGTTGCACGTTGATGGGTTGTTTACTTCGTCTTATTCGAGCATAGTGGAAACAAATGTTATCAACCTAGTATAAATTCATATAGATTGAGATCAATTTTAGGCATGTAAATGCATATTAGGGAATTTATCCCTATGTTATACCATTATTTCATCTGAGCCAAATGAATAAACTTCATTTAGAGTATAGAACTGAGGTTGATACTATCATTCTATTGTGATAGTGGTTTCATTATTTTTATTGCATATAATACCGCATGTGTTTTATCATCCTATGATAGGCAATAATATTGGCCATTAAAGGTTGAGGTTGTGTGAAAAACCTTTACAAATTATGAATTATTTCTTGTTACTTCTCGACTGAACACACACACACATATACATATACATATATGTGTCTGTGTGTAAGCTCATCAACCATGTATAGAATCATATAGATTTGAG
>VDFB02043285.1:0-79224 GCA_007258455.2 Sequoia sempervirens | reverse complement strand
TATTTTTAGAATCTACAGACAAAATGTGACAAGACTCTAGTTTGCATCATCTTCAAATTTCTCACAGTTTAACCGCTATAGGTGCCCAAATGTGAAGATTTAGTAAAAAAAAAAATTAGTGTCCAGTTTGGCCAAAAATTGTAAACCACTATTATGGGATCACCCACACTATAAACTTCTTCAGCATCATTCTTGAAGCTAAGTATACTCCTTCACAATGGCTCTATTTAATTAGCACTAAATTCATAGATATTCACTCTTGTAGCTAAAAAAACTAATTTAGGGTGGCTATTGTATGTTTAAGTGATAGTTACATATAGTTAATACTAGTAAGGGGGTATTAAGTGACAATTCCAATAATAAGAACAATCCCTCTTCTCCTATACATAGGTTATATTTGTGTGCAATTAATGGAAGCTTAAAAGAAGGCATGTGAGTTTTTTGATAAAATGTCTACAAGAAATGTGGCCTTGATTATTGTCCCAGGGTAGGGTATGTTCCAAATAAATTGTAAAACACAAGCCTTAGAAATATGTGATTAGATGAAAACTAGCCTCCTATAATTTTTTTTTCACTCAACTAAAGTTTGAGAAGAGGGAAAAAAACATAGAAAAACATGACTAAGAGGATTTCTATTAGATTTATAAATGATAGGAGACATTGTCTATCATCACCATATTTACAAAGCTTTTGAGTAAAATTTAATGAAGAAGAATTTATATCCAAACTCTCTTGAATATGTTTAAAAGGTTATAAATTTTATTGCAACTTGTGAAGAATTTATTTGGAATTATCTAATGTTGTAGCTAAAAATGACTAAATACAAGTGATTTAAGTTTATTAGTGAAAGTTTGGATAATTATAAATTAAATATGGTGTTAGTTTAAATAATAAGGAATATAAGCTTAATTCCCTTCGAAAATTATGAATTGAACAAGACTTGAATTAGAGTAAACACCTCTACATAAACATGGTTAGCTATATGATATTAAATAACATTCTTTTCTATTTGAGAACAAGGAAATTATTACCATCTTATTTACAACAAATACAATGATCTAATTTTTTAACTTAGATATCTTAGTCTCGACACAAAAAAAAGTAATCTTCTAATAACATATTCTAGGTGATTTCTTAAGATCACACAAAGATTTTTTAATCTACAAACTAATGACTCCTTGCATTTTACAACATAGTATTCTAGCTATGGCGTATAAATATCTTCTTAAAATTCATCATTAAGAAAAAAATCACATCCATCAATTCTATCTCAAGATCAAAATCTATTGCAATAAATAAAACTAACCTAATAGTTATCAAACTAGTGTTTGGAGAAAAATATGACCAAAGTTTACCCCCTCATCATAATAATATATTTTCACAACCAATCACAACTTGTACTTATTAGCACTATAATTTGAACCAAACTTCTTGGAGACTCATTTATGACTAACATGCTTCCTTCCTTCTAACAACTAGACCAATTCTCAAAGCTCATTTTGTTAATAGAGTTATCTTCTCATCCATGACCAATCTCCAAAACTCGTTATCATCTATACCTAATACCTCTTTAATAGTTTGAGGCTCATCACTATTATTAATCAAAGGAAAAATGCACATAAAATCAATTGGGCTATACCTATCTAGTTGTCTCCTTTACCAATTGGACCTCCTCAAATTGAAAATTCTTCCTCCTCGTAGCTCTATATAATATTGATACTCACCTCATCATCTAGTCCATCCTTAACCTCCAGTTTAGCAAACGTTAGGTATAGTTTTCTTAGTATTTGGTTGTGACTATATTGTAGACTTCACACTTCCATATGGTTTATCAACTAAGAGGGAAGATTTAATCTCTCTAAGTATTTCAATTTGACTATATAGAAAGTTTTTAGCCACAAGATCATAAATATTGTACTCTTTCATGACATTTAACAAATATACGTTTCATAAACTTATAAGATCCAAATTTAACTAATTTGCCTTAGGAATATGAGTATATACCTCAAAACAAAAAAAATAAAAGATGTTAAAATGAGGCTCGATTTAAACCCCCTTAGGTTTTTTCTCAACTATTTCTAATGTAAGAGACCTATTAATTAGGTAGAATGATATGCTAACCACCTCTTCCTAGAATTTATGTGCCAGTATATCCTCACTAAGCATACTCCTAGCCCTTTTCACCAACATTCTATTTACTCTTTGCATAACTTCATTTTGTTGAGGGATGTATAAAGTTTTCTTATCCCTTTCAATTCATTCTAATTGTAGGTAATATTGAACTCTACTAAACATAATTATCCACCATATTTATTCCTAAAAATATTGATATTTTAGCCATTCTAGTTCTCCTTGGGAGCCTTAAGCTCCCTAGAGATCTTAATTTTACTCCTAAGAAAATAAACCCAAGACCTAGGAAAAACATCAATAAATGAAACATAATATAGGGATTTTAGAAGAAGTAACATTTATAGGAATAAATACATTAGAATGAATAAGATCTAAGTAGAAAAATACTTATGAGAACTTGAGTAAAAGAACATGATTTTATTTCGTAAATATTATTCAAAAAAATCAAACTCAAGGAAACAATTAAAAAAACCCTCTAAAATATTTCTATTTTTCATATGGCTCATGCGTTGATTCCAAAATAGTATTTTCTCAATTGGTAAGTTTATCCCTAAGGTAATAGCATGCTTAGGTGCCTAGAACGCATAACCATCAGAACTAGATGCAAAAAACCTCTTCATTGTAGGTTCAAATGTCAAAGGTGCAACTTCAATAAATCTCGTTTCCACATGTATAAAGGAACAATTGCATTGTATATAAGTGATAGAATCAAGATGGAATAAAGTACCATCTCATCTAGAATGCATTTCTTGGGTCTAAGGATGATTCTCTTGGTTATTGATTGGCTCTCGACTAGAGGACACTAGTGCGTGAGATGAATGACAGTGCAACACACTATCATCTTAGAGGTGTGATGGTGTCTCATGTGGACAAAGAGTAGAGTTCATAGACTAAAACTCACAGGGCTTGTTAACGACCCGAAAGTCTTAAACTAATAGTTTAACAGTAAATGAAGAAATGCATGAAATGAAAGGAAACAAGAAGAAGAATACTATAACTTGCAAGACAAACTATCTAATAATGAAATGATAAGAGAGAAGGAAGAAGAAGACCAACTCACAGAAGGTCCAAGCTCCTTACAAAAAAAATGTACCTACACATGGTAACGGAAAAGTGTTGTGGCTATGTTTTGGAGTTTTCCTTAGTCAAACCCTCATTTTGGTGTTTCCACCTCCATGGATAGCCAATAGACCACAATATAGAGAAAATGATAAAAAAATGGAAATAGACGTGCATCTTATAGAATGAAAAGACAATCTAAATGTTATTCTATAAACAAGATAATGCAAATAAACAAATTCTTTACCCTCCTTTCTACGAATTTGGAGAAGTTGAGAGAGGAAGGAGGAGAACAAGATGATCATGCCAATTGTATGAAACTTGGAAACTTGCAATAGACAATGATGTAGAAGAAACAACAATGGTGTAGAGCATAGAATGGGAAGAACAAGAGTGAAGGTTGAGTGAATAGAAATGATAGATAGCGAATGAATTGAGAGAGAGTGAGAGAATCTAGTTCAAAAGTGTTTTTAGGAGGTAAAGGACATTTTTGGGCAGTCAAGTTTTGTAGGGGGCGTTATAATTTGTAAGGTGGCAGAGAATGTAATGTCCAATGTCCACTAACTCAAGAATCATGTCAATATACCAACGTGGCATGTAGATGTTTGTGTGGCACGAGAGTCCTCAACAAAAATTACCTCACCAATAGAAAATGACAAAGGCACGTGCGAAAGGTAAGTCAAAGGTGACGGATTTTTGCATTGTCGAGTTTATAAGGCTAAAGTGAGGTAATATTATAGGAAATTACACTAGGTGCAATTTTACATCATAACAATAGTGTAATGTGTTATCTTTGTGTATTTTTAATTTTTTATTTTATTTACTCTTTGTTTCGTATCTAATGATTAGTTGCTTAAAAATCTAATTTTCTAACATGGAATTAGAGCCAAATTAAGTATTACTAATTATTTTTTCTAAATAGTGGAAGTGTAGATTGCTATGAGAAATAACATGACATCTACAACCTTATCAACCCTCAAAGTTTGCAACATTAGACTTGAAAATTGATGAAAAGGAAACCTTAATTAAGTTATTACTAGTGCCAAGTAGGATTTTGTATACTCTAGCAATACTCACCATTTTTCCTAGAAGATTATATAAAAGAGAACATCCCAACAACCACTTGGAGTTGCCTTACCCAACTTTGACTATCAATTACTTTCTATAAAAACATATGGTGTCATCTTTGACATTCAAATCTAGCCAAGGTTGGAGATAGCTACGTGAATAGTTAACTCACTTTAAAGATGTATATTTATTTGTGAGAAATGGGTAACATGAATTTATAGGCCCAATACACCCAATTGCAAAGGGCATTCGATTTGATATATAATTAATGCTACACATTATTTTACAAATTAGGTTAAAATCACAACATTGTTGAATTACTCCACCGATGTTGTCAAGTTTGAGGATGGTAATATTATTCTTTTTCAATATTCACAAATATTGTTAAATGATCTGGGAACTCATGATCCATAAATATATATAAGATGATGAATGTGAATTCTTGGCTCTTCTACTCTGCAATGAAGAAAGTTAAAAAATTATACTTTAATGGCACCCAAAATTAAATGTACAAAATTTATGGATTTTCAAAAGTTGTGGAAGAAACCTTATTTTGTGATAATGTAAAAAATATACAGCACTGGAAGAGAGTATTGAGTGTGAATCCCACAACTTCATAAAACAAACTCACTTTATGTTTCCACTCTCAAATCCAATAGAGGCCAAAACTGGCAAGAATGATCAATGGGTTTGATGTCAAAGAATAACAATAGTCATAGTGGAGTTTTGCAAGGAATGAGTTGAGTAAAACCGAGAAAATCAATGCTTCCCTCACAATTGGCAGTGGGGAGATTGTCATATAGGATTGAGGCTAGGCAAACATACTTCTTCTAAGGACATATCTGCTAGCAGCAGGATCACAATTAAAGCAACACCTTCATTATCAATCCCTTTTACTCCCTCTACTTTCACTAAAAAACCTTTCGGCCTCTCATAAAGGATGCAATCCCCATGTTTCCAAATTGAAGGTTGCAATGCATATCTCTCCTCTATCAAAGACTATCACACATTCAAAGTCTTTTATGGTCATTTTTAATAACTAGGAATAACATAGTCGGTATGAGTTTTTCACAATTCATTAGTAAAAATATTATGTACTTCTGGTTTAAACTGTGTATCTTTTTAGCTCAACGTTTCGAATCAAACTCAATACAAAACATCGAACTAAAGATACACAGTTTAAACCAGAAGCACACAATATTCTTAGGAACAACATTTTTACCAGCAATGTTTGCAGGTTTCTGTAAAAAAGTGCATAAGTTCTTTTGTTATATCGAATCCAAGTGTTGCATCTTCTGTACGTTAAGAATTGAAAACAAGTGGGACATAGAAAGGGTGTTGCTGTAATTTAGTTGCAAATCTTCAATTGCTTACTATTGCCCATGAATCTGGATTGACGTTTCTTCCTTAGTTAGTTCTCTATTCATCTTCCTTATTGTTGTAAGTATCTTATTCATTACTCTATTCTTCCCAATAGAAAAGGTACAAACTTCCAACCTTAACCATATCAAATCTGGAGGAAGAATGGCTAGTGTGTTTTCTGTCATGCCTTCAATGCACAAAATCTGAGAATAAAGATAGCGAAGACCCAGTATGCACAACAGTTTAAGCCTTTGTGGATTACCTCAGTAGAGTCCAAGGAGATAAATTGTTGTTGTTGGATAGGGCTTAAATGAGTAACCTCCCATATTGGGTACCTCATTTTCTTCTTCTGCAATGGTTCGCCCCAAATATCACAAATGATCATGCATAGGAAATGCACCTTGATTGTCAATATTTATGACTAACTTTATTGAAAGCTTAGATGCAGCAATGTTATAATGATGGCCATAAGTTGGCCTTGCAGAAGTTAGGCCTTAGATATCATCTCATTATATATGAATCATATTTCAGGCTGTAATTATACTCTTTTACTCGAAGAAGCAAATGAATGAGGTGCAGTATTGTTTCCAATCCTATTTTGGGCTCTTTAGCATTCAAACCATTTGTCTATAGGACCTTAAAATGGTGAAAACCAATCTTCCTTCAGAGTCTAACATCTCTCATTTTTATGTCTTACGAATAGGAGTGCTTACCTGTTTTTGACCAATGAACAATGGGCTATTACAGTTGATATGCCACTCAATAAATGTTTTAATTAGAAGGGAATGTGGTGTAATTTCCTTTTTAGCTTTTTTTCGAATATACAATGTTAACAATATGTTGTGTCTCAAAAATATGTAAATTAGAAGACTAATGTTAGTTTATCTCTACCTTTGGAAAGCCTCCACTGTAGACGATCTCTTAATTTCCATACCATATATACAAAATTAGTCAAGTGGAAAATATTCAAAGTAATTGAATTTATAAAGTTAGTTGGTGACATCTTTTTTATGCAACTGGTTTTTAATTTTCTTAGCACCTATTATGATTGTCTATGCTCAAGCATGAGTCATTATTCAATTATCAAATTCTGATTTCATGTATGTATTTATTGGATAATTTTATGGGTTGTTATCGGTTTTTTTTCATATATTTTATTTAATTAATGTAAACAATATTACAATTATTTTGTGGGTGTGAATATGATACTAAAGTAATAGTGGTCTTTTTATTTGATAATGTTAATCAATTGTTTAAGTATTGTTGGTTGTTTTTTTATTTTAATCTTTCTATAAGTCGTTGATATTATAAAAGTTCGTGTGCAAGAGGAAAAAATTAGAAAAATTGGTTAATTGGTATGAGCTCTCTTTTGCAAAACAATTGATATGTTTTCCACCATTTATTTTTCTTGGAAGCTCCTTAGTATTAGAATGAGTTAGAAGGAGATTCGCAAATACCTTCTAGAGAACATTTATGAGGCTTATAGCCAACATACATAAATTTCTCCCTCTAGATTGTTGAGTCCAAAATTGTATCAATATGCATCTATTTCTATCTTCCAAATCTATGATGGAAAAAATTGAGGATTGAGACAATTCACCACATTCTAACGGAGTAATGAATGTGTTCACTTTAGTTTTTAGGAGACAAAAATGAGGATCACTTTATTTTTAGATACACATTTTTTTGAGATATGTAAAAGCTTTTGATGTCTCTTTAGCGACTTAGATACACATTTTTTTGAGATATGCAAAATATTTTAATGTCTCTTTAGGGACTTAAGAGAGTCTTTAGAAACTTTCTTTCAATATCAAGTTATAAGGGAATTGGCATTATATATCAAACAAACTTACATTGGGATGCACTAAAGTTATTGATTGTTTGCACTCCCTACCTCCACGATGCATATATTGCTAAATATCTTCTTTGTCAACCCACTAATCCAATCTATAGAGCATATACATTATTTTTATAAAGATTTGATATGCTCCCAAAATATCCTAAGTAAAATACTTAATCATTGAATCTAAATAAAATGATAATTAAACCATATTTTATAATTTATTTTAAAATGACAAATTAAAAATTAGTGACATTAAGGGCCCAAATAAGTAGTCACAATATTTAATATTGTAAGAAAAAGAAACAAACTCATTATATAACTTATATCCACCAAATTTAACTTGCATTTAGCCTTTTTCTAAGATTCATGTATCCTCTAAATTTAACGTATATCCACCTACTTATAAAGGATGGTTATCACCTTTAGAAATTATTTAGGTCTAAATTTCTTGGGTATAAGGCACCTATTAGCATATGTTTAGTAGGATGATTATTTACTCCTTGCAGAAGCATGGGCATTTATAATTGCTTACATAAAAATCTCATGCCTTAACAATATTTTATTTTAAAGTAATATTCAATTATTTTAAGGAGTCAATTAATATGGTCTTCATCATTTTTAGAATGCTCATATTTCAGATCTCTCTCTTCTATGTAAACAAAATTTACTTATTTGTATAAATCTATAGCTATATATCAAAATTGATATTAAATTAAACATTAAAAACTATCATGTGAAAAGATCAATCTTATCTTGTTAAAAAAATTAAGTACTTGAACTAGATACTACCTATATTTGGCTCTAGGAAAATGCACAGTCAACAATACACCGCCAAACAATTCATCACCATGACAAATTCAACTCATGAAAAATTCACCACTAGCAATTAATCACCATGGATAATTCAAGACATATACAATTAGAAATTTTGATTTATGATAATAAAAATGAAAACATTTTTCAATATATTTTATTTTATTTTAGTAAACCAATTATACAACAATATCAGTCATCTATACAATTAGAAATTTTGATTTATGATAATAAAAATGAAAACATTTTTCAATATTTTTTTTTTTCTAGTAAACCAATTATACAACAATATCAGCCATCTCTATTATTAATGCGGTGGAAATTATTCTGTTGCAAAAAAAATCTCAATGTCTTTGAATTATATATTAAAAAATGTCAATGCCTTCATCCGCACTTAGTAAATTTTCCTCGAGATGAATTTGTCATAGCGGTTAATTTTCAGCAGTGAATTATAGGCAGTGCACTGAATTTTTTCCACGAAAATTTGGCTGAAGCCCTATATTATAAGTATTACATGTAGATTCATTAATGCAACTCCGTTTGTCAATCAATAACTCAGATTTACACTTAAATCAGGAAAACAATTTCAAATTCAATCCATTCAACTGCTTCAGGCAGATTGATTCAAGTTAAACATTGTCTGTATTAAAATATATTTCCAAATGATTGTTTGAATATACAAATTATTTATCTCAGACTAACATTCCTCATAGCTGACAATTTAAATAAGTCTTCACATTACATTGAGCACACCCATCCATCCATCAGCAAATAGATTTCTCCTCAAACTGGGCAGCGACCTTTTACTTTTTTTTTGTTTTTGTTATTGTTATATATTCTCCCATGCCTATCTCAACCTAGCGGCCTCTTTCACAAACAAACCTTGTGTATCTTTCGACGCTTGCCTCACCCTGGCGCAGCTTCTTTTACAAGAAAATTTTGGTCATGTCTTCTCTACTCGCGCCTGTTGTTCCCATTCTCACTACCTGATTTTAATTTGAATTTAAACCTGGCTTTTTTCAAACTATGTTCAACACGTTTTCCCTTTGGCTTTCTGCGTGCCCCTAATACATTCACATTAAAACCTGGCTTTTACTCTAGCATCACGAGCCTCTCCCCTGCCTTCTTGTGTCCAACCTTCCTTATTCACATCCAAAATCTGCCTTATTAAAAAAATGTTTCTTCATTACATTGGCAACGACTATTCTTCTTCCCTCGGTCTGCGATTTGTGTGTTTTTTTTTTAAATTATATATTTCTCATTATTATGAGAGACACCCTCTCATATTCCCTTCGCTTGACATTCTTAAAGAGTATTATCTCTTTGGATATCAAACAAGACAATAACTAGCATATATATAGTCCGAACGGGTAGTAGTAGAGTTGGCTTGGGCAGTGGGGACGCTTGACATTCTTAAAGAGTATTATCTCTTTGGATATCAAACAAGACAATAACTAGCATATATATAGTCCGAACGGGTAGTAGTAGAGTTGGCTTGGGCAGTGGGTTTGCTCCCCATCGGTCTCGGGTTCGACTTTGCTCTTGGGTTTAAGAGGTGGGACCCGCAGGGAACTAGTCTCGCCCTAACTCATCTCAGGTACCCAAGGTAAGGGTTGTTGGGCCACTGGGCTGGGTTGAGTGTGGCGTGCGTAACACACATTGAATAAATTAATATATTTAGGGTTATGATACCTCTCGGCATATTATATATAGATTTATATAGCGGCAACGCAACTATCAATAATATTTAAATATTCAATATTAAATGAGATTTAATATATATATAATTGATACTATTAAATGGTAATATTTATATTATTATATTATATATTATGTTAGTATTATCAATAATATTATTTTATTGGTTAAGGTTAGGGTTAGGATTATGGTTTATGGTTTAAGGATAGGTTAACAATTACAATTAGTGTTTCAGTTACATGGTTAGGGTTAGGGTTAGGTTTATGGTTTAGGAATTTTATTGTTAGGATTAGCGTTAGAGTTAGGGATAGGTTTAGGGTAAGGGTTAGGGTTAGAATTAGGTTAAATTTATGATATTATGGTTAGATTAAATTTATGATATTGTGGTTAGGATTAGGGTTAGGATTATGATTAGCATAATTAGTGTTATCATTATGAATTGGGCTAGGTTTAGGATTATGTTTAAGATGAGCGGTAGGGTTGGGGTTGAGGTTAGCATATATAAAAAGGGTTACCTAATCCTAATTCTATCTCTAATCCTAACCCTAACCCTAATCCTAACACTAACTAGAACACTAATCCTAATTCTATTTCTAACCCTAATTGCAACCCTAATCCTAATTAGATATCTTTAACCATAACCCTAACCCTAATTCTTACACTATCTCTAACCCTAAACTTAATCTTAACACAAACCCTAACACTAATCCTAATTTTATTTATATCTCTAACAAAAACCCTAACCCTATCTCTAACCCTAACCCTAATCCTTACTCAAACCCTAACCCTAATCCTAATTTTATCCCTATCCCAAACCCTAATCTTGACCTTATCTCTAACTCTAACCCTAACCCTAATCCTAATGCTAACCCAACCCTAATCCTAATTATATCTCTAACCATAACCCTAATTAATTTAATGTTGGATCCATCATAACCCTAACATTAATTAAACCATCTTAAATCTATTTGAACCCTAACCCTAATTATGTCATAACCCTAACTCTAGTTGAACTCTAGCCCTAACTTCGAAAGACATTTCTCCCCTCACACAAACCTCAATCCTAATCCTAATTCTATCTCTAACCCTAACCCTAACTGTAATCCTAGCCCTATCTCTAATTGTGTTGCCAAAAAGTGTATACTTTGCTTGATATGGGAATAATTGATGACAAATTGGACTTAATGAGGCCTTGATTTAGTGTTGTGAGGTGTTTTACACATCCATATTAGGTCTTGGACTTTACAAATTGAATAAAAAGCATTTATTGATGTCTTATAGAGGTTTTGTAAGGTGTTGTAACACATCTTCACACTTTTCTAAGACCATAATATCATAATTCACCCAAATAATCTTACCAAAACCTATTTCAAAGTGTTGTAAAGAGTTGTAACAAACTTTCACGCTTTTCTAAGTTTGTCATCAATATTTACACCTTTCTTATGCTTTAAATGGCCCCTTTATGCACTTATAGTCCTTAATTAAGTGTATTGTTGAAGAAGAACCTGATAAACATTATTTAAATTATCACAATTCCCGACACCCACTTAAAAATGCCCAAATGGACTAAGTCACCATTAGTGGTGACTTAGTCCCATTTGGCTCAAAAATCAAAATTAATTTAAAATTCTTTCGGGTTTTTATTCCTTAAGACCTAAGGTCGGCCTATGATGAGGTATTTTCGGGAATTAGGGCATAATTGTGTATAAATAAAGGGTTTTCCCTCTCATTTCAAGAATTCATTCATTCCATCAATCAATCTTCTCAATCATTCATCATTCTCCTTAAGCAAGCTCGGGTTTATCAATCTAAGTCATCAAGATAGCTTTCAAGGACATTCAAGGGAAGATTCTTCATGTTTTGATGCAAAAATTCAAGATCAATCATCATGGCGAGGTATTAACTCCATTGTTTCATGATTCATTACATTCTTTCTTCATTTTGGTTTAATACACTTTGAAGGTTTGAAGATCATTGAAGATTAGGTTGAAGACTTGTTGAAGACCTCTCCTTTTTTTCAAATCCAAAATACCCACTAAAAGTCACTTTCAGGCCCGAAAATTAAAGTTTCAAAACTGGATACCAGTTAGGAACTAAAGTGCAGACCGAGGGCTTTCGTTTACACTTTCGGATTTTCAAAAATTCAAAAGTGGACTAAGTTTCCAATAGTGGTTACTTAGTCCCACTGAACCTTATTTTCAGAGGTTTTTGTAGATTTGGATACCCATTTGGTCGAAACGGGCTCCAGAATAGTTTTTCCAGATATGGGACTAAGTCGCCCAGATTGGCACAAGTGTCCTAGTTGACTTCTACAAAAGTTTTATTAGGATTCCATACCTTCATGCCATCCTTTTTCAACCTCCAGGTGCACACATTCTATTTCATAGCTTTTTGTTTAGTTTTTGTTGCATTTCTAGGTCATTTATCACATGTTTACATATCACAATGTGTTTTCCAACAAGTTGCATTTCTTAGGTTTTGCATTAAAATCAATTTATTTTATCAGTCATTTACATTTAGATCATCTCATTTAGGCATATTACATCCATTTCACATTAACTTTGAGTGTAGACATTTGCATTTTGGACCCAATTCCTTTCCTTTTAGGTGAAAAACCTAGAAGTGTTAGAGGCAACCTTGGGAAATCCAAAATCATTATCCACATTTTGGTGAACCCAACTTTTGAATCCCTTATTTTCTAATTTGGAGTCCTTCATCATCCTATAATTAGCTTGCATTAACATTGCATTGCATTTTGCATTAGTTAATTTGCATTCTATGATTTTTAACTTTTGCATTAGTGAAAGTGCATATAGTTTGCATTTTTGCATCTTAAATCATTGCACAACATCTAAAAATTGCATTTGCATATTTCATTTTAAGTCATTGCATTGCACTTTCTTTACTTTTCTATGATAGCATGTTTTCTTTCAAACAATGTGGCTTTGATTTGGTTAAAAATGGATTGCATAAATACAAGATCCCCTCTAATGAGTTCAATTTTGATTACAATGATGAGGTCATTAAGAAACATGTTCAAACCATTGACACAATCCTTAATATTACATTTCCCATTGGTGAGAATGGTAGTGTAGACAATCATAACAATCATACTTGTTCTTCTCTCGATACTTCTCCTATTAGTGATGAAGGTATCTTGGTGAACGAAGATACAAGCATTGAGAGTCTTGATTGTCCATCTCCTCATTCCCCTTTGGAAGATGTTAGACAACAAGAACATGAGATCATAGAAACATTTCTAAACATCACCTTTCCTAGTCTCCATAACCATGACCATCAACATTGTCCTTCTCCTAATACCCCTCCTCGATGCCAAGAGGATAGGTTGGTGTTAGAAGATATACCTCTTAAGAGTCATGAGAATCTTGACCCTCTCTTCCCTAATGCTCCTACCATTTGGGAAAATCTATTTGACAATCATATAGGTCCTTCACTTGATGCCTCCCCCACTTGTGATGAATATATTACAAGCTCTCCTATTAAGATAGATAATATGGAACAAGAGAATGAGACCTTACAGAAAAATGACAATCAAATAGAGTCTTCTCCTAATTTCCCCACTCTCGATAAACACAAAAATCCAACCATTGATCATTCCCCTACTTGTGACAAAGTCATTTTAGAAGAACCAATTCATGAATGTCAAGAACATTCTAGATTAGTGGTTCTCCTAAAAACTCTCCTCCCAGGGAGAATATCATGGTTCTAGTGAATGGTAACCATACTAATGTGTCTTCCTTTGCTCATGATAAAAAGGTGATTATCGATTGCCCTTTGTTAGAGATACATCAACACAAGACCGTTGAGGTTATGAATGCACAAGTGTACATTAGTTCCCCCTCGATCAATGGACCTCATACATACCCCATGGGACATCCTAAGAATCCTCTCATTCTTTACCCACCTTCACACAAAAAACAAACTCAAACCCAACCTGAATTCACCCTTTACCCACCATCACATAAACCTCCACCTCCACCTAAACCCGAGTTTACCCTTTATCCACCTACGCATAATGTTGTTGCTCACACACATTACACTTGCAACAATCCACGACCGCCACAACCCACCCCAATGCCATTACCTTTACCTAATCCCATCTTGCCTAGTGCTCCTTGATTAACTCCTACGGAGTATGATCTTATTGAACAACTCAAGCATACTCCTTCAAAGATATCCCTATGGGATTTACTTCAAATTTCACCTACTTATCACACTATGCTCCAAACGACCTTACAACAAATTCCTATCCCTTCTAATGCACAACCGAATGACATAGCAGCCCTCATTCAAGGATTGAATGTTGACATTACTTTCCACCAAAGTGAACTCCCCCCTTTGGACATGCAAAAACAAAATGAAGCTTTCATAATCCTATCTCAATACAAAATAATAGGGATAAAGTGAACCCTTGTTGACAATGGCTCATCCCTTAATGTGTGTAGTGTAAATATTTTGGATAGGCTGCATGTGGACAAATTAGAAATTCAACCTGATTCCTTGTCTATCTAGGGATTTGACAATGTAGGCAAACAACTGCTTGGTGTGATCACTTTGCCTCTTAAAGTTGGGGAGGTTACATTGGATACACCAATTCATGTTATGCCTAACAATCTTTCCTATAATCTCATTTTAGGCAGACCATGGATTCATGCAATGAATGGTTTTCCTTCCACTCTTCATCATAAAATGAAATACATCTACAACAACAAAGTATACACACTTGACATTGATCCCAAGCCTTATAGTGTCCTACAACTTGAGAAAAACAAATACAACCCCTTGAACACATCAACTACACAAGTGGAACTCATACAATAGAACAACAAACTAGACGATGATTGGGGTTCCTTAAACTTCACACCAACACTCATGGGCGAGTACAAGATCATAAACAAAGATTCCAATAAGACACACGAAAAAGAAGTCATGTCAACAAAAAACTCGGAAGACCCCTCGTAAGCATCCACCTCAACCACTTTAGACCAAAACATAACAAATTACACAACAACCTTTGACGAACACAACAACAAACAACCACCTAATTCAAAAGCAATGAAAAATCTTTATGGCAAAGGTTATGAACTTATGAAACAACTTGGCTATAGTGGAAAAGGATGTGGTGCTAATGAACAAGGTATCTGCAACCCTATTAATCCTATCACACAACAAACAACTTATGGTCTTGGTTATTATCCTATGATAGAGATCACCAAGCCTACACTCAACATCAACACTCTCACACAACATACTCCTAAATCAACCTTAACAGTCATCCATCCTAAACTCCTCGACACTGGTAGTCTTGAAAGTCATCCTTTACACAATATGAAACAAACAACAAACTCTTTGCTTAATGTCAATGTCATCTCGCAAAACACTCATGAATTGAATTCGTTATATTTTACATCCTCCTATAAAGGAGAGAACAAAATCTTGCAATCTGCCAAGACTTGCGTAGGCATGACATCTTGTACATCTAGGCAAGGAGTATCTTTTTCGCAAACTACAGGACCACCTTCTCCCATTGATCAAGCGGGTATCTTGTCAAGACTCCTCCAAGATCAATTGATCACCCTTCCTCCAAGAACTCGAAAGAAATTCTATTACAAGACTTCATTTTGTGCATATCATCGAGATCACGGTCATTCTATTGACGAATGTAAGGCTCTGAGTAGTAAAATCCAACATTTTCAGGAGTTTAGTATTCTTCCTCATGTGGGGGCACCTAATTCCTCTAATTGATATCAATTTTCACTCTAACATGCATTTCATTCATCATTTTGGCTCACTCTTGTCTTGCATTGCATCAGTGGGGGCAAGGGGTTATGTAGCCTTGTCCTCATATGTCACTTGTCGTTGCCTCTTTTGGCTAGTTGTTAACCTTTCATGGACATATAAGAGCAAGCTTGGGATGTGGACAACATGCCTTAAGTTGACTTGCATGTGACATACTACCTTTTTCATGACGAAGCTTCTTGAAAACATATGACTTCACATAGGGCTTTCTGAGTAAGCTCAAGCATGTCTTCCTTCTTCTACTTTAAAGCAATTTCTCACAGTAATGGTGTTAGCAACTGCTTTAAAGTGGGGGCATATATTGGCACTCATATTTCATTGTGTGATTTATTTCTTCTTGCGATGCGTCCTTTTCTTGGTGGAGTCATTGGGCTTGATTCCCTCCAAGAGTGTGATATTTCTTTGATTTGTCCTCTTGGAAACATTAGGCATTATGTTCCCTAAGAAGAGACCTTGCATGAACTAAGCAAAATCGAGCTTTGAATGCACCTTACACTATTTTCGCATTTACAACAATTGTTATATGGCCACCTTGCATAATACAGCTTGCATGCCTATGGTGCCATCATGTTTGTCTATGAGTGTCAAGCATACGAAGTTTTTCTTACCTCATAGAGATCGAAGATCTTTTTTGTGGTGCCTTATCAAAGTTATTAGGAGGTATAACTTTGGTATGGTTAAGCAGGAAGCCCATTCTGAGGCATGACTTTCCCCATAGCCACCTTGTGGATTTCTTGCCCCGTGGACAACCAGAAGTTTCGTGGCCCCAGAGTGAGTACCTTGTGGATTTCTCACCCCACAAACAACCAGAAGTTATGTGGCCCCAGAGTGAGTATGTTGTGGATTTCTCACCCCACGAACAACCAGAAGTTTTGTGGCCCCATAGTGAGTATTCTTAGGCTTTCTCACCCGACAGACATCCATGAGTTTTGTTGCCCCAAAGTGAGTATACAATTTCTTTTTCAAACAAGTTAGATCTAATCCACAACGTGTTGGACAAACGGTCAAAGCTTGATCCATCCCATTTTCATTCCCTTCTAATTCTTTCCATTGCATGATTGTGTATCTTGTCCTGCTGCAAATCATTCACCTTGCCCCAGAGTGTTGTGAGGTGTTTTACACAACCACATTAGGTCTTGGGCCCTTGCAAATTGAATAAAAAGCATTTATTGATGTCTTGTAAAGGTGTTGTAAGGTGTTGTAACACATCTTCACACTTTTCTAAGACCATAATATCATAATTCAACTAAATAATCTTACCAATACCTATTTCAAAGTGTTGTAAAGAGTTGTAACAAACTTTCACACTTTTCTAGGCTTGTCATCAATATTTACACCTTTCTTATGCTTTTAAATGGCCCCTTTATGCACTTATAGGCCTTAATTAAGTGTATTGTTGAAGAAGAACCCGATAAACATTATTTAAATTATCACAATTCCTGACACCCACTTAAAAATGCCCAAGTGGACTAAGTCGCCATTAGTGGCGACTTAGTCCCATTTGGCTCAAAAATCAAAATTAATTTAAAATTATTTCAAGTTTTTATTCCTTAAGACCTAAGGTCGGCCTATGATGAGGTATTTTCAGGAATTAGGGCATAATTGTGTATAAATAAAGGGTTTTCCCTCTCATTTCAGAAATTCATTCATTCCATCAATCAATCTTCTCAATCACTCATCATTCTCCTTAAGCAAGCTAGGGTTTATCAATCTAAGTCATCAAGATAGCTTTCAAGGACATTCAAGGGAAAATTCTTCATGTTTTACTGCAAAAATTCAAGATCAATCATCATGGAAAGGTTTTAACTCCATTGTTTCATGCTTCATTACATTATTTCTTCATTTTGGTTTAATTACCTAAAAGGGGTTTGACCAAGGCAAACCCCCATGCCCTAATATTCACCATTTATTTCTCTTTCTTTGTGTTTTTGCAAATTTAGGCACGTTGAAGGTTTGAAGATCATTGAAGGTTAGGTTGAAGACTTGTTGAAGACCTCTCCTTGTTTGCAAAGCCAAAATACCCACTAAAAGTCACTTTCAGGCCCGAAAATCAGAGTTTCAGAACTGGATACCAATTGGGAACTGAAGTGCAGACCGAGGGATTCCATTTACACTTTTGGATTTTTTAGAAATTCAAAAGTGGACTAAGTCACCAATAGTGGTGACTTAGTCCCACTAAATCTGATTTTCAGAGGTTTTTGTAGATTTGGATACCCATTTAGTCGAAATAGGCTCCATAATAGTTTTTCTAGATCTGGGACTAAGTCGCCCAGATTGGCACAAGTGTCCCAGTTGACTTCTGTAATAGTTTTATCAGGATTCCAGACCTTCATGCCATCCTTTTTCAGCCTCCAGGTGCACACATTCTATTTCACAGCTTTCTATTTAGTTTTTGTTGCATTTCTAAGTCATTTATCACATGTTTGCATATCACAATGTGTTTTTCAACAAATTGTATTTCTTAGTTTTTGCATTAAAATCAATCTATTTTATCAGTCCTTTACATTTATATCATCTCATTTGGGTATATTACATCCATTTCACATTAACTTTGAGTGTAGACATTTGCATTTTGGACCCAATTCCTCTCCTTTTAGGTGAAAAACCTAGAAGTGTTAGAGGCAACCTCGGGCAATCCAAAATCATTGTCCACACTAACCTAACCCCAACTAATCTTAACCCTAACCCTAATTCTATTTCTAATTGTAACCTTACCCTAATCTTCACTCTATCTCTAACCAAAACCCTAACCCTAAACCCAATCATAACAAAAACTTCAACCCTAACCCTAATCCTAACACAAACCCTAACCCTAATCCTTACCCTATCTCTAACCCTATCTCTAACCCTAATCCTAATTTGATCTCTAATCTTAACCCTTATATTGAACTTATCTCTAACCCTAACCCTAATCCTTACTCAAACCCTACCCCTAATCCTAATTTTATCCCTAACCCTAACCCTAATCTTGACCCTATCTCTAACCCTAACCCTAACCTTAATCCTAATGCTAACCCAACCCTAATCCTAATTATACCTCTAACCATAACCCTAATCCCAATCCTGACCCTAACCTTAATTAATTTAATGTTGGCTCCATCATAACCCTAACCCTAACCTTAACCCTAATTAAACTATCTTAAGTGTATTTGAACCCTAACCCTAATTGTGCCATAACCCTAACTCTAATTGAACACTAGCCCTAACTTTGAAAGACATTTATCCCCTCACAAAACCCTCAATCGTAATCCTAATTCTATCTCTAACCCTAACCCTAACCCTAATCTTGGCCCTATCTCTAACCTAACCCCAACTAATCTTAACCCCAACCCTAATTCTATCTCTTATTGTAACCTAATCCTAATCTTCACTCTATCTCTAACCAAAACCCTAAACCTAAACCTAATCATAACAAAAACCTCAACCCTAAACCTAATCATAACAATAAACTCAACCCTAAACCTAATTCTATCTCTAACCCTAACACTTACCCTAATCTTTACCCTATCTCTAACCATCACCCTGATCGTAACCCTATTTCTAATGCTAACCTCAACCCTAATCCTAATTTTATCTTTATGCCTAACCCTAACCCTAATATTAGCACTAACCCGAACCCTAATCCTAATTCTATTTCTAACCCTTATCCTAATTCTATCTCTAACCCTAACACTAACCCTAATCCTAACCCTATCTATAACCCTAACCCTAAGCCTAATCATAATAATAATCCTAACATAAACACCAACCCCAATCCTAATCCTAATTCTATTTCTAACCCTAATTATAACCCTAATTCTAATTTTATCTGTAACCCTAACCCTAACCCTAATCCTAATTCTATCCCTAACCCTAACCCTAACCCTAATCCTTACTCAAACCCTAACCCTAATCCTAATTCTATCCCTTAGCCTAACGCTAACTGTAATCTTGACCCTATCTCTAATGCTAATCCTAACCCTAATCCTAATGCTAACCCAACCTTAATCCTAATTTTATCTCTAACCATAACCCTAATCCCAATCCTAACCCTAACCCTAATTAATTTAATGTTGGCTCCATCATAACCATAACCCTAATCCTAACATAAACCCCAACCCCAATCCTAATCGTAATTCTATCTCTAACCCTAACACTAATTGCAACACTAATCCTAATTCTATTTCTAACCTTGATTGTAACCCTAATTCTAATTTTATCTTTAACCCTAACCCTAATCCTTACACTATCTCTAATCCTAACCCTAATCCTAATTCTATCTTTAACCCTAACCCTAACCCTAATTCTTACACTCTCTAACCCTAACCCTAATCCTAACCCTATCTCTAATCTTAACCCTAACCCTATTCCTAATTCTATCTCTAATATTAACCTAATTTTGACCATATCTCTAATCCTAATTGTAATCCTTACTCAAACCCTAACCCTAATCCTAATTTTATCCCTAACCTTAACGCTAACCCTAATCTTGACTCTATCTCTAACCCTAACCCTAACCCTAACCCTAATCCTAATGCTAACCCAACGTTAATCCTAATTTTATCTCTAACCATAACCCTAATCCCAATCCTAACCCTAACCCTAATTAATTTAATGTTGGGTCCATCATAACCTTAACCCTAATTAAACCATCTTAAATCTATTTGAACCCTAACCCTAATTGTGCCATAACCCTAACTCTAATTGAACTCTAACCTTAACTTTTAAAGACATTTCTCCCCTCACACAAAACTCAATCCTAATCCTAATTCTATCTCTAACCCTAACCCTAATCATAATCTTAGCTCTATCTCTAACCTAACCCTAATTCTATCTCTAATTGTAACCTAACCCTAATCTTCACTCTATCTCTAACCAAAACCCTAACCCTAAACCTAATCATAACAAAAACCTCAACCCTAACCCTAATTGTAATGCAAACCCTAACACTAATTCTAATTTTATTTTTATCCCTAACACAAACCCTAACGCTAATCCTAACCCTATCTCTAACCTTATCTCCAACCCTAACCCTAACCCTAATCCTAATTCTATCTCTAATCTTAACCCTAATATTGACCCTATCTCTAACCCTAACCCTAATCCTTACTCAAACCCTAACCCTAATCCTAATTCTATCCCTAACCCTAACCCTTATCTTAACCCTATCTCTAACCCTAACCCTAACTTTAATCCTATTGCTAACCCAAGCCTAATCGTAATTATATCTCTAACCATAACCCTAATCCCAATCCTAACCCTAACCCTAATTAATTTAATGTTGGCTCCATCATAACCATAACCCTAACCTTAACCCTGATTAAACTATCTTAAGTGTATTTGAACCCTAACCCTAATTGTGCCATAATCCTAACTCTAATTAAACTCTAGCCCTAACTTTGAAAGACATTTCTCCCCTCACAGAAACCTCAATCATAATCCTAATTCTATCTGTAACCCTAACCCTAATCCTAATCTTGGCCCTATCTCTAACCTAACCCCAACTAATCCTAACCCCAACCCTAATTTTATCTCTAATTGTAACCTACCCTAATCTTCACTCTATCTCTAACCAAAAACCTAACCCTAAACCTAATCATAACAAAAACCTCAACCATAAACCTAATTCTATGTCTAACCCTAACCCTAAATGTTATCCTAATTCTAATCGTAGCCCTGAGTATAACCCTAATTGCAATTCTAACTCTAACCATAATTCTAATTCTAATATGAACCCTAATTCTAATGGAAACCCTACTTCCAAGAGTACTACATAATGAACCCTAACCCTAACCCTACTTAAAACCTAACTCAAATACTTTTACCCTTGAAAATTACACAAATAATTAATATCATGGTTGTTTGATTTGAGTTTCACAAATCACTCTTGTTTTGTTTTGATCTCTTAGCCTTGTTTAAGGATCTTACTTTTTTAACCGCAAAATTACACTCTTTTGGTTCTAACTTTCTATATTTCAAAGCCAAAAATTTCATATATTAAAAATTTTAGTAACTATTCTAATAACCTTGTAGTCCAAATTGACAATAGACCATGTGAAGCATTCTCACACCACAATCAAAGCCCATTTTATGAACACTTCATTGTGGTTGTTAGTGATCTAGGATGTTAACTTGAAGTAAAAATAAAGATATAAAATTTAGTAACATAATTTCTTACAAAAAAAGCCTTATTATAAATGGTTTAAGTGAATTGTAATGATACCATAATTTAGTACATTGAATAACTTAAAAATTAACAAATATGATAAAAAAATAACAAATAAAAAACTTCTAAAATTAATGGATGATTTGGTTAATTCCTTTCTAGCATAAATTATGGATTCTTTATTACTTCTATGGCTGGGGCAATGGTTTGTTTGGTTATGGTTGTTTCCTTCTAGTAGTCCTCGCTAATCTTGACATTATGGATTCACAATATTTGAAGGATGTATAATGGGATACATACTCCTTGATTATTTTGCATTGTTTAAGTTAAATAAATGAATAGTTTGGATTAGAAAAAAGAGTGAAAAATGATAGAGTAACTTTAGAAATTTGTATATTGACTATTATGATAGTTGATTTGTTAGGAGTATTATTTTGGATTCTCTTTTTTGAGGCTCTTTTTTAAGATTGTTTTCTCCTTTAAAATTATAAATTAATCAATACAATAACATAAATATAAAATATTATACTACTTTACTTTAATACACATCATATTATTTTTACATAAAATTTAACTCTAATATTGTATTACCCTCTCATAAAAATAATTGCCCTCATTCCTAGGAATAATACGAAATTTATCTCTCTAGTTTTTCCTCTAATTAGAAAATTATGAGCGTGCATTGCTATTGTTATCGATTGGTCAATAATTTCAAGCCTTGATTCATGTTGGGACGATACCTCAGGCACGATATACTTAAAATTAATAATTTATTCAATGATAAGAGGCCATCAGCTTACCGTATTCAATAATATATATGGAATTATCTTTGTGGGCTATTTTATTTTGAAATTTTCATAATAGACATATCAGCATTAAACTTTAATGCACACACGAGCTTTCTTCTAGATTTTCCTAGCCCTACACACGAATCCTTGTTTAGGAGCACAATGATGATCTTCTTTGCAAACACACAGCCCATCCAGAGCACATCCATCTCACCATACTTCTACACCTTTCCCAATTCCTAGCACTCCATTTGACCACTCGCTAGAGAAATATCCCTTCAGATCAAATCGCTCCTTTACTTTCAAAAACTTTCTCAGATTCACAGTTTGTTTGGCAGCTCCTTTGAACATATACACCTAATTCTTCCCCCAATGGGGGACTCCATATTTCTGCAAAAGCATCTCAATCTCGTCCATTGCATTTCCATTCCATCGCGGTTTCTTGAGCTCATGGTACTAGAAATAAATAAACTCAACGACGACATTGTCTTCCTTGTGGGACAAGTAATCAGAGGACTTTTTAAAGTATCGAAATTGTACACCCAGAAAGGAATCAAGCATGCACAGTGCAATTGGATCAATATTGCGGATCTACTTCAGGTCTTTAATGGCTTCCGCTATCCTCGATAGAGGAATCACAATTGACATATGATGAAATAAGTTACCCTTCACCTACGTGTCCCAAGCACATATAGAGTCATTCCTTTTTAACTCTTTTCCTTCCCATGGGCAGATGTCATGCTCCTCGCTTCATGGATCGATCTGGCAACCGGAGGAACTCTGCATGAAATAGCTGGTAGAATACAAATCATTTCTTTTTGCTTAGACAGTTACATTTGTTGGCCTCCTATAGGGGTTCTTGCCATTATAAGCTTACGCCTCTCAACATAATTAAATTTCATAATGCTACCACTTCCAAATGAAAGGAAATTATTTTTAGGCGATGCAAGATTACCAATTCACCCGGGTGCCCTTGCATCAAACATGCTGGGTACGTGAAATGTTTCATGGGTTGAAAACTCAAAAACATTTGGGTTAGCTTGAAATGGTGATCTCATGCTCGTTCTTCATCCAAATTTTCTCCTTGTCCATGGGAGCCTTCCCTCTTCCACTCTTTTGTTCTTCATTAACTTCAATACTCAAGCCCCTTTTCTAATCATCACATACTTTTGGGTTGTTGTTTCTTTTTCCTTTACTACGCTACTGCAACAAATCCAATCTTCCTTCTCCTCTTGAAATATTCCCTTTAAAGGTTTTCACATCAACATTGTTATCACTTTTCTTTTCCTCTATATGTTATTTTCCAGCACCACAACAAACAGCAGGGTTTGATTTCTTTACTTGCTTCTCCTTCTCCTTCATAGAATTCAACCCATACTTTTGTCCATCTTTTTGGATGGTGTATACATTATGTCTACACTCATAAATGGTCTTCCTGTCAAATTTCCATGGTCTTCCTGTCAAATTTCCATGGTCTTCCCAACAACACATGACAAGCACTCATGGGCATTACATCACATAATACTTATCCCTATAAGACCCAATCTAAAAATTAATTAAACACTACTCATTCACAGTCATCTCATATTCCTTTTGCAACCAAGAAACTTTTTAATGACTAGGGTGCTTACACCTTTTCAAACCTAACTTTTCTACCATTTCCTTTGAAACTTGGTTATCCGTACTACCACTATCTACTATAACTTTGCAACACTTGCCTCCATCCTTGCACATGGTTCGAAAGAGACACCTTCTTTGGGATGGTTCCTCCTCAACCACTTTTGGATTTACCAACACTCTCCTCATTGTGAGATATTCACCTTTTTCAGGTTCTTCACCTTTTAGGGATGCATTACTTTCTTCATCCTCTTATGCCAAGTGGTTTCTTGTTGCACTCCTCTCGCTACCTTCTTGTATTTGCAAACATTCATAAGCATGATGACCAACTTCTCCACACTAGAAACATTTATTGAGGAACACTCTACTGCTGCTACCATGTCCTCTTGAAGGAAACTCTTTTTCTTTGATGATTTTCCCCACTTCCTTACTCCATTTGGCCTTTGATTCCTCTTCAATCTGCTTGCCTTTACTACTGCTCACTAGCCCTTTCTCTGCTGCAATTCTTTCATGACTTCTAAAATTATTCATTTTCCTTCTCATTAGCTTTTCCTTAGCCTTCAATGCATATTGGTATGCTTCTTCCACTGAGGTAATCTTTAGCATACTCATTTCAACTTGAATATTAAATTGTAAACCATTCACATATTGGGTTGTCTTTTCCCTATCAATTTCATGCCTCCCCAATCGAATGGTTGGCTTGTAGAACTCCTCCATGTAATACTTTACACCCATCTCTTTCTGCTTCAGATTCTACAACCTTTTAAATAACTTCATTTCATAATCCTCAAGAATAAATTTGTTCTTTAACCTAGTCACCATTTGATTCCACCTTGTTATTTTGGGGCCTCCATTCATTACACGTTCTCTTTGCAATTATCTCCACCATAATGTAACATTCCCTTTTAATTTTGTTTAGGCTAATTTTACCCTCTATGGATCTCTAATTTCTTTCGATTCGAAATACTCTTCCAACTCTCCTATTCAATCAATTAATTCTTTTCGATTTGATGTTTCAAAAAAAAATCACACATCCATTGTGTTGCTCTTCGTAATTCTCGAAAGAGCCCTCAAAAATGTTTCCTATGTAGCATCATCTTGTTGTTTTTCCTCTCTTCCTTGCTCTTCCAATTCACTTTTGTCTTCACTCGTAGGGTCTCTGGTGTTTTCGGTAGCTATTCTCACCTTATTTCTTATATCATTTTTTATATCATCTCTTATCAGATCTCACGAAATCATTCAAGTACCTCCTCTATTTGGGGAATTCCGCTTTGAGGTGGCATTTAAAAATTTTCTAAATAACAGTCCTCATGTCGCACTCTGCTCTCCACAACAATCCTCTCCAATCCTCACCCACAAGTCCTGGTGTAGACTGCCTCACATTCAACGGTCTATCTACACACTTAGGACAACCAACTTTGATACCATTTAATGCAGACGTACAAACCTTTGTTATATTATTGAATTGACAACTCTATTTGTCAATCAATAACTCAAATTTACACTTAAATCAGGAAAAAAACTTCAAATTCAATCCATTCAAATGCTTTAGGAAAATTGATTCAAGCTAAACATTGCCTATATTAAAATATATTTCCAAATGAATTGTTTGAATATATAAATTATTTATCTTAGACTAACATTCCTCATAGTTGACAATTTAAATAAGTCTTCAAATTACATTAAGCACAACCATCCATCCATTAGCAAATAGATTTCTATTCATATTGGGCAACGACCTTTCTATTTTTTGTTTTTGTTTTTGTTATTGTTGTATATTCTCCAACACCTATCTCAGCCTGGCGTATCCAATGCCTATCTCAACTTAGCGGCCTCTTTCACAAACAAACCTTGTTGTGTATCTTTCCAAGTTTGTCTCACCCTGGTGCAACTTCTTTTATGAGAAAATTTCGGCCTTGTCTTCTTTACTCACGCCTATTGTTCCCATTTCTCACTACTTGATTTATATTTGAATTTAAACCTGCCTTTTTTCAAACTTTGTTCAGCACGTTTTCCCTTTGGCTTTATGCACGCCCCCAATACTTTCACATTAAAAAATGCATAAAAAGGAATGTTTCTTCCTTACTCTAGCATCACAAGCCTCTCCCATACCTTCCTGCTTCCAACCTTATTCACATCCAAAATCTACCTTATTAAAAAAAATGCTTCTTCATTACATTGGTAGTGACTATTCTTCTTCCCTCGATTGCAATTTGTGTGTGTGTTTTGGTAATGACTATGCCTCTCCCCTACCTTCCTGTGTCCCAAACCACCTATGGAAATGTTTTAGGAAAATTCCAACCTTTTGGGGACCTAATTTGGTTTCTTGTAGAAGAACTATGTCTGATGGCAAGTTTTCCAGGTGGCGTTTAGCCATACGCCTTTTTTCAGAGGCATTAAAGTCCTTGGAATTCCATGTGGTGATTAACATTGTCCTCCAAGGGAGGAGTTTTCTCTCTTGGATCATAACATGTATTCCTTGATTTTTGAAAGGCTCTTCTCAATCGCCTCTTTCGCTCTCTTTTGGCTGTTTGGTTTTTTGCCTCTCTATTTCTTGCAGTCTACCTTCCATGGTGTAGTGTTAGCCACATATTGGCTAATGTTCCTTTGTTCCATGATACCAATTTCTTCTTTCTCCCCACCCGCATTCTCTATCCAAATGTCTTCTAGAGAACGCAAACTTAAGGGAGAGGAAACATCTTCCACATCATCGAGATAGGTTGATTTCTCCATATTTGTTCCCCCTTTCCCTAGGTGGGATCTTGGACATGCTTCCACCCTTTGCTTTGTGCGGTCTAGAGGAGATTTTGGGTTTGCTTTTGATACTAAAGTTGTCATCAAACTGGAGACAGGTTGCTTCGAGCCAACTTGTTTTGTGATTGGATCTGGATCATCAGTTTTTAGCCTGTAAAGAACTAATGCGAGCGGATTGAATGTATCTTGAGGGGTCTGAGGATGAGAGGATTCTGAAGGAGGGTTTGTTCCCTTTGGTTTCCATTGCTTTCGTGGAGAGATTGGGCATTTGTGAACATTGTGTGAGCGCTTCCCAAAGTGAAGGAAAAAAAAATTGTTCTTCTATTTCTATTCCTTGCATCCACTCCCCATTCGTCGATTTCAGATAAATTTGGGAGGGAAGCTGCCTAATGAAAATCATCAATATTCTTGCATAAAAGATTCCATCACCTTTTCCCATAACCAAATCAAGATTTTTGCCCAGACTTTGTAAAGATAATCACCTGACCAATATTCAAAGGGCAGATTGTATAGGAAGATCCAAAATGGGGAGTCCATTCTCCAGGAGGACTTCAAATCAAAGTTAGGGCACCATCTTTGTACATAGACAAAGTCTTCATCTATTTTCAATGGTGCCCTACCGAGGACTTTGTCCCTAAGATGTTCATCTTCGAAATATACTATGAAGAATTGTTGTGGGAGGTAGTTAACAGTCGTGGTACCCTCCTAGGTGCTCTTTGCTCATTGTCTTAGGACAGAGATCGATCGATTCTTGCCAACTATTCTGCCAATTAGGGTTTTTTTCTTGAGTTCCTCTACATCCTTCTGGATCTCAATCAAGACATCTATCTCAATGGCTAGCTTTGGGACCTCAATGGAGTTTTTAGGTTTGTCTTGTGAAGTCGATTCATTTTTTTTCTTTGCCCTATCTGATATGACTCTTCGCCTTTGCTTCTTATTCCTCATGCCCACTGAGTTTCTTGCAATTTGGTTCTCTTCCTAACACTAGGTGTCCTCCATGCTAGGGTTTTGTAGACTGTCAAACTTCCTCCATATCCCATCTAACTTTGCTTGAGGGCCAAGGGAGAAACTATTGGCTATTGTAACATAGGAGGGAGCCCTGTCGCTTGCTCCCCTGTGGAACTGGCCTAGTTCTCTGCCTCCCACTCTTCCACCACCTATTCACCTAGGATCTTCAAATACCATTGAAGTCCTCCTCTCTGGTCCGGTCAAGTAGGCCTGAATGCAGTATACTCTAGGTTGCATTTATCGATCCATCTCCCCTACTTGAAGACCCATTGTGGGATGTGTTTCCCCTTCATTGCTTCCCATTCTTTTCTTTTGTCTGACTTGTGATACTCTACTTCTTCCATCTCTCCTCATTTCCGCCCAGTGAGTCCCTTCATGTCTTCTTGGACTTCGCATCCAGCTTCAGCAACCCTCGCTTGCACCTTTGCTCTGCTCAGATCGCTTTTTTGTGCCATCAATACAATTTTTAAATATAAATATAATTTAACTTTTTACATATATTACTATTTAAATATATTATAAGTTTAATATTTATCTATATTTTTTTAATTTATATTTATTATTACATATCATATGAAATATGGTACATATTATAAATATTATATACATGCACTCCTTTTCCTCCCATCGTATCTCTATCTCTCGACCTCTACCCCCTCTCTACTACTTTTCTCTATCACCTCCTGTATCTCTCACTCTTACCCCTCTATATATTCCTCTCTCTACCTCTTTCTCTATATCACTTCCTATATCTTTATATTTCTATCTCTCCATCTCCCCCTCTCTCATCGTCTCCCTCTTTCTCTCTCCTTACATCGCTCCCTCTTTATATGTTTGTCTATCTTTCTCACACCGCTTCTATATTTTCCAAGTTATATCTATCTCTATCCCTATTTGTCCCTCTCTCCTTATCGCTCCCTCTTTCTATTTATCTCTAATTCTCTCTCCTCTCTCTATTTTTGCCCCCTTTCTCCCTCCCTCTATATCTATTTATAAATATATATCCTCCTCTCTATATCTCTTCATATCTCTCTCTCTCTCACTCATATACACACACTCCCTCTTTCTCCTTCCCTACCTCTATCTCTATCTCTCTACCTTTTCTCTTATCTATACCTCTCTATTACTTATCTCTATCACCTTCTCTCTCTCACTCTTACTCCCTCTATCTCTATCTCCCTATCTCTACCTCCCCCTCTCTATCTATATCTCATTATATCTACCTCTATATCTCTCTCTCACACTCCTCTCTTTATCTCTTTCTATCTATATCTCTTTACATCTATCTCCTTATCTCTCTCCCAATACATATGTATCATTTCCCTCTCCCCCCCTTCTCTCTCTATATTATTCACTCCATATCTCCCTCCATCTCTTCTACTCTATATCTTTGTATTTATTTCTCACTCGATCTCCCTCTCACTCATCTCTATATCTCTTTTTATCCATATCCTTCTCTACGTATATCTTCCTATCTATCTATATATCACCCTATCTCTTTATCTCTTTTCCTATCCCTTTCTATCTCTCTATATCACCCTTTATCTATATCTCTCCCTCTCCCTCTCCCTCTCCACCTCTCCCCCCTCTTCTTCTCTCTTCCTCTCTACATATATCTCCCCCTTCCCTGTCTTCTCTCTCTCCCTCCTCTACCTATCTCTCCCTTTGTCTCCCTCCCTCTATCTCTCCCTCTCTTGCTCCCTCCCTATCCCCCTATGGGTGCTACCACAATAATGGGTTACACTTTCTAGGACATCCTGATTTTTGCTGAAATCACATATTTTTAGAAAATATATTGATTTGAGCCTTAGAAAGGTTCCATTTAAAGGATTTTAATTGAAGATGGTTTGATCGAACCTCCTTAGATCAAACCCTCTTGGATAGAACCCCGCTAGTTTTAAACCATACCTATAATGGAGTCTCCTCTACACCTATCAAAATGCTGATAAAAAACCATTTTTGATTTACCTTTTGAGGGATCAAATGAATTCATTTAAAATTTATGTTTTGTAAGTATGTAGTCCTTATTATAAGCTTCCCAAAAAGTATTATTTTAAGTATATGTAATTTTGATTATTATGTTTATTTTTTATTTCTTGTGAATGCAGGTTTTTCATCAAAAATCAAGCTCTCTATTCTGTACATGTGGAAAAATAGTAGATTACCAAAAAAAGTTCTAAAAAATATCTATGCTCTTCGTATTGATGTCCTTAATAAAATAAAATAAAATAGATACATACAAAAAAAATTGTCTTATACTATAAACCTATGTCTAAATTGTAATTAGTTTGACTTCAAAACTTAATTAAAAAAAAAATTAAATAAAACACTATGAAACCAAATGAAGGAGCTAGATATCATAGTTATAGATCTAAACTTTTTTTTAAAAAGAATTTTATCCTTCATAGAAAAAAAATTATGTGCTATACAGTAAACATCACTCTTTAAAAATGGTGTTTATTGTTAAAAATTAGTTATCAAAGGAGATGAAAAAATAAATGCAATTTGATTCCAAATTTTTTTAAAAATATTATTTAGAATCTATGGACAAAATGTCACAAATCACTAGTTTACATCATCTTCAAATTCCTCATGGTTTAACAGCTTAGGTGTTTGAAAGTGAAGATTTAGATAAAAAAGTGCAGTTCAATGTCAAGTTTGACCAAAAAATGTAACCCACTATTGTGGGATCACCCCTATCTATCTTTATATCTCAACCTATCTCTCCCTTTATCTTCCCATATATATCTATCTCTATGTCTTTCTCTTCCCATTTATCTCTCTCTCCCCCTATTTCTACCTCCCTCTCCATCTCTATTCGTCTTTCTCTACTCTCTATTTTTTTCTTTATCTCTCTCCCTCTCCCCCTCTCTCTATATATCCTTATATATCTATATTTATATCACTCTATCTAGCCATATATCTCTCTCTATCTCTTTCTCTCTTCCTCTTCCTATTTATCTCTTTTTCTCTTCCTCTCTATCTATCCCTCTCTATCTCTCCCCCTCTATCTCCCTATCTCTCTATCTTTATTTCTCCCTCTACCTCTCTCTATATTTCTATCTATTTGTCTCTCTCTTCCTCTCTCGTTCTATATTAATCTCTACCTCTATCTATTTGTCTCACTCTTTCTCTCTCGCTCTATATTTCTCTCTCCCCCTCCATCTCTAGAAATGTCTCCCTCTCTACCCATCCATCTCTCTCCCTATCTCTAGAAATGTGTCCCTCTCTCTATCTTATTTACTCCATCTCTCCCTCCATCTCTTCTACTCTATATATTTATCTTTATTTCTCACTCGATCTCCCTCTCACTCATTTCTCTATCTCTTTCTATCCATGTCCTTCTCTACGTATGTCTTTGTATCTATCTATCTCCCTATCTCTTTATCTCTTTTCCCATCCCTCTTTATCTCTCTATATCACCCTATATATATATATATATTTCTCACTCTCTCTCCCTCTCTCCCCCCTCTTCTTCTCTCTCTCTCTCTTGCCCATATTCTCTCTCCCTTTCTCTCCCTCCCTCTCTCCATCTCTTCCCATCTCTCCCTCTCTTGCTCCCTCCCTATCCCCTATCTATCTTTATATCTCAACCTCTCTCTCCCTTTATCTTCCCATATATCTCTATATCTATTTCTTTTCTCCTCTCTCTCTCTCTCTCTCTCTCTCTCTCTCTCTCTCTCTCTCTCTCTCTCTCTCTCTCTCTCTCTCTCTCTCTCTCCCACTATTTCTATCTCCTCCATCACCATTTGTCTTTCTCTACTCTATTTTTTCTCTTTATCTCTCTCCCTCTCCCCCTTTCTCTATATCTCCTTATATCTCTATCTTTATATCACTCTATCTTGCCATATCTCTTTCTTTATATCTCCATCTTTCTCTTCCTCTTTATCTCTTTATCTCTTCATCTATATCTATCCGTCTCTATCTCCCCCCCTCTATCTCCCTATCTCTCTCTATCTTTATTTCTCCCTCTATCTCTCTATATATCTATCTATTTGTCTCCCTCTTCCTCTCTCATTCTATATTCATATCTACCTTCATATTCCTCTCTCCTCCTCCATCTCTCTCCCTATCTCTCCCCCCTCCCTCTTCATAGACCTTTATTATCTTCTTGCATGATAGGTTTTCTTTCACTCATTTTTAGAGACATTTGGTGCACAAATATCATTTTTTGGATGTCCAACAAATCAAACTCATGTAATACAAAAATTTATGCAAAAATTAGGCTTAAATTTTCCCTAATTGATATTCCACACCTCTTTCGACATATCCATTGCACATTAGGGTGTGATTGCTAGTATGTAATATAAGTTGTTATAATTTATATTTTCTATTGTTTTCCATATATATATATAATGGCATTTTTTTTAGACTATAGGAATCAGTTGGGTATTCGTCCCCCTATAAACTATAGTGCGCCTGGTAAAAAAATTCCACATGATCGGTGATGCTAGCGTGACACGCCCTCTAGTACCACAAGGATGGTGGGGAGACTAGACCTTGTGACCTCTTGCCTACAACATGATGCTTTAACCAATCAAGCTAGGCCCACCGCCCCCTTTTATGGTATTTTTTATTTTAGATTATAAAATATAATTTTTAATAATATTCTTAATTTAATATTATGAAATAAAAATATATTTTATATATTTAAGTATTTTTAGTATAATATTATAATATTTAGATATTATATATTTAATATTTATATCACTAGTACACAAACATCAATATATGACTAAATAAACTACTAAAAATTGCATATAAATGACTAATTTTAGTCACGTGATTATTAGTAGTTTATTTGTAGTCATTTATAACACGACCAAATTTATGACTAAACTATTTTAGTCATTTATTTAGTCATTGATTTGGTCATTGATTTAGTCATTGATTTAGTCGTATATTTAGTCATATATTTAGTTATTAATTTAGTCATTAATTTAGTCATTGATTGTTGTTAATTGGTCATTTATTTAGTCATGGTAGTCATTTTTTTTATTAGTAATAAGCTTTTATTTTATTAATATATTTAAAAAGTCATTATAGCAGTAAAATTTTAGATTAACATCCACCAAACCCCAACACCTATTCACCAAGCCTAACAAAAAACACACCCCAGCCACCCCCAAACTACAGTATACAAAAAAGCCAATTCCACAGCTTCTAGACCCTTCGGATCATAACCAAGACATCCCTTTACAAATTTTCAAAAAACAACCCACAATTGAATAACTGATTACAAAGAGGACTTCTACATAGGCTATAGTTATACAAAAAATATAGATTTATAGATTTGTTTCTCCCTTGCCACAAAATGCTTAAACATCGTTACTTTCCTGCACATTTCCTTGACCCCAATGCACCATTTCAATCTTCATCCTCGAGCCTTCTATTGCCATCTTTCCTAAAAAAATCACGATTATGACGAAGTTGCAAAAAAATTGAGAGTCCAACCAAAAACCAACTAGCCATCTCTGCCCCTAAACTCCTCTCCTGCTAGCCCTTGTTTGCCAAAATCTGCCTCTCCGTACCAAACACTTCCTTCTAGGAATCTGTTGTGGGATATTTGATTCCCCTTGATTTGTTGCAATCTCCTGTCACTGAAGCACCAGCTTCAAGTTTTCCCACGCCGCCAATATCTCCAACTTGTAGGCATCTCTGTCAGTTCTCCTTCGCCACCTCACAAACGGGATCAAACCCTCTTCAGTTGCTTCATCCATGTCTTCAATCCCTTTTGAGACATCAAACCCAACTCCCGGCACTACCCATTCAAGAAAGGATTTCATTCCTAATAGCAAGTCCTCTTCAAAAAGCGAGTGAATAACCCACTTAATCACTTCAACTTCTTCGTTCAACTCAAGACCCTAGGAAAAAACCATGGATCATCCTTCCCCTATGTTTAGCTTCCATAAAATGAACTCCCAGCGTCTCCAACATTTCCTCTACAACATCATCGTCCAGACATTTCAACAGAAATTTCAATCTAAATGTCGTCACTAGGCCGAAAAAACCCTTATGTTGCTTCTGCATTTTGAATCCATACATGGCCTCCATCTTTGAGCTGATAGAATTTCCTCATTCTCTGTCAAAATTCTTTTCTTGATTTTGGACGCACTACATCCTATTTTGTGGCCTTTAAAAAACTACCCATTCATGCCAATGATGCTATCCTATGTCTACCCGTCCCGCCTTCATCAAAGCATTTACTACCTCCACCACCGAAACAAACCAAACTCATTAATTTAGGAGACATGTGAGGTATTTCCATGAGCTCATTAGGATGGTCTTCACTCCCCACATCCTTTAAAAAGTACCTCTGCTCTGACAACAACCTGCCTACCTTCGTCGAAAGATCTCCTTCAGATTTTGGTTAAAATTTCAAAGAAAATTTAATAGTTAGCCTGCCTACTTTCAACAACTATCTGACACCATTAAATCCAACTACACTTGATAAATCAAAACCTTAAATAAAAAAACCCCACCAAAAAACCAAAGAAAACTACCACCATTCTAACCATCACCCTCAAAAAGCACGTACCGAAAAATCTTCCAACCTGAATTCCCCAATGTTAATGAAAGTAACTGCCCATTTGGATAAGCTATCAGCCTCATTATTTCCAAAATGTCGAATATGACTCACCTTAAAATCTTCAAAAAATTCTAGCTCCATAAGAATTTTCCTGATGAAAACCTGCAAATGCCACGCCTTTGCCTCCCCATTTACAATAGCTTGAGTGATGATCATCGAATCCCCTTCTAGATGAATTTTTCAAACTCCCATTGCTCGAGCTAAGCCAACAGCCATTAATGTTGCCTTCGCCTCAACCACATTATTTGTCCCATCTTCAAGCTTTTTCGCTCCTAAGGCAATTGTATTCCCAAGACTATCTCTAACAATTTCACCTGCTCCAGAAGGGCCAAGGTTTCCTTTTGCAGCCCCATCAAAATTAACCTTATTCCAACCTTCTAAAGGTTTTTCCCATAACACTTCAACAAGTCCTACCCTCTTAGCAGAAAAATCCTCCAATTCCTTAGTTGGCCTAATCTTAATCCCCGACCAAGCTTTTTGAAATCTACTATCAGCCAAAGAAAAAGGAATCCACAAGAAATGAAGTTGTGAGGCAGTTGATCCCAAAAGTTCTTCTATCAAATGATCTATTCTACTCAAAATCCTTTTCAGAGGTTCCCTCTTATCCAAAAAAACCCTTCTATTCCTCTCTTTCCAAATTTCCAAAATTACAATAGAGGGACTCACTATCCATATGCTTGAAAGAAGGGATTTTTTCTAAAAATTGGGCCATCCCTTAAATACCTCTTTCAATGTCTTTTGAAGTGGACCTTGCCACCCCAACTTCAGCGTTAAGTTCTCCCAACATCCTGCTGCAACATCACATTGAAGAAGCAGATGCTCTATTGATTTCTCTGCAGCATCACACATCAAACATTTTGTTGGACCTGCAAAACCAAGCCTCTTCCTCCTTTCACCTGACAAAATTTTTCCCTTCATAGCTAGCCAAGCAAAGGTGCCAGCTTTAGGTAAACAATATTTATTCCAACAGAGCTTCTTGGCCTAAAACATCTCACCTTCTAAAGAATCCAATAACTGATATCCAATTTTGACTGAGTAAGTCCCATTAACAGATCCACACCAAACCACTCTATCCTCACTTTTTGTGAGTGGAACTTGCTTGTTCTGAAAAATTTCTTTCATCCTTGTCATTTGTTGATCTGATAATCCCTCATTTGCTAACTCCTTCCAACCCCATTCCTGTCCAAAGGGGCCCTGCTTTGGTTCAAGATAGTCTCAAACCTTGTCACCCCATCTTTGTTGAAAGATAAGCCTAAGCTCTTGTAATCCATCCTCGTCACACAAAATTGGTAATCCACCCCATGAGTTGTCCCAAAAAATTTCTTTAAGACCATTTCCAATTTTCCATGAGATATGATTGAGAATAACCGGTCTACATGAAACAATAAAGTTCCAAATGGTTGAACCTTTAGGTGGGTTACAGATAGTAAAGATCCTTTGATCCTCTGTTGAATCAAGATATTTAGCCTTCAAAACTTTAACCCATAATAAATCAGGATTTAAATATATACTCCAAACCATCTTTGCACCCAAAGCTTCATTCGTGAGCTGTCAGTCCCTCAAACTAGCCCCACCTTTTTCTTTGGAATGACAAATTTTATCCCATGCTAACAAAGGGATTTTTTCATGTTCACTTGCACCATTCCAGAAAAACTTTCTCATTTTTTGCCCAATAGCTCTAATCACCTTCTTAGGGATCTTTAAACACATCATAGAAAAAATTGGGATCGCCGAGATTACCGATTTTAACATTAGGATTCTTCCTGCAGCAGTAAGCTATTTGCTCTTCGAACCATCCATTCGACTATCTACCAATTCTTTCCAAACACCCGCTTTATTGGCACCCCCAAAAAGAGGAATACCCAAATATTTGCTTGGGAGGGATCCTGATCTCATCCCCAGAATTCTACAAATTTCTAGTTGTTTTTGGATGGGAGTATTGAAAAAGAAAATTTATGACTTCCTCTAGTTGATACATTGACTGGAGGCTCTACCATACTCATCTAAGGTCTCCTTCATTACTTGGGCTTCACAAAAGGATGCTTACCCCATCAAAAAGGTATCATCAGCAAATTGAAGATGTGATATAGGGTCCAAACCTTCTACAATTTTGATGCCTTTCCAAAAGCCATTCCTACGTTTCTTGGACACCAATCTTCCCAAGGTCTCAGCCAATATAATGAAGAGAAATGGTGATATAGGATCACCTTGCCTAATCCCTTTACTGGATTCAAAAAATCCTTGTGTACTACCATTCACCAAGACAGAAAAATGAGGAGTGCAAATGCAACTCTAAACCCAAGCCATGCATTCATTGCAAAAGCCAAAATTATCTAAAACTTTCAATAGAAAACCCCTATTAACCTCATCATGGGCCCTTTTGATGTCTAGCTTTACCATAATTATCTCTATTTTTTCCATTCGAATAGAATGAATGGCCTCGTGAGCAACAATAACACCTTCAAAAATAGATCTATTTGGGGAAAAGCCACTCTACTCTAATGAGATCACCGAATCCAAAACTTTTTTCAACCTATTAGCTATAACTTTAGAAATTATTTTATAGACCGTATTGCACAAAGAAATTGGTCTAAAATCCTCATAAGAGTTTACCACCGACCTTTTTGAAATTAAAGCAATGAAGGTGTTGTTTAAATATTTAAGAACAAAACCACCTTTCCTAGATTCTTCAACCACCTCCCATAAATCTTGAGCAAAAATGTCTCATAATTTTTGAAAGAAATAAGCCAAGAATCCATCTAGACTAAGAGATTTGTCTCCACCCAAACCAAATAAGGCCTTTTTAACTTCTTTTAAAGAAACTTCCTCCATAAGCATGGCATTCTAAACCTCAGACATAGAGCAAGGGATTACATCTAGAATACTTAAGTCAGACAATAATGCATCAGAATTATCCATAAAAATATCTAAATAAAACCTTATGGCTTCCTTATTAATCTAATCAGCATCAGTTAAAACATTTCCATTAATGTCCTTGATTGAGAAAATATGATTATTTGATCTGCGCACCTTCACAAAGTTATGAAAAAATTTAATGTTCCTGTCCCCATCTTTAAGCCAACTTTCACACAATTTCTGCCTCCAAAAAATTTCCCCCCGAGCTAAAATTTATGAATATTCTTTGTTCAAGCTCTTCTCCAAAGCAAAATCCTCTTCCATCATTCCCTTCTCAATTACTTTAGTGTTCAAAACCTTCAGCTCCTCCTCCAACCTTAACTTTTCAGCAAAACATTCTTGAAAGATTCCCTATTCCATTTCTTAAGCTGCTCCTTAAGATATTGGAGATTTTTGAAGAAAATAAAAGCTTTATTACCAGAATGTTCTGGAGCGCTTCTCCACCAATCAACAACCAAATCCTTAAACCCTTCAGCTTGAAACCACATTGCTTCAAACCTGAAGGGGCAACAATCCGGTGTGGCTTCTTCTTGAATTCTCAAACTGATGGGATAATGGTTTGATCCAGTAATGGGAATCATCTTAACCTCACATGTCCATTGTTGAGCAGCCCAATCACCTGCTAGTAAAAATTGATCTAGCTTCTCAGCTATATTTAGAAAACCCCCTCTCTGGTTCGTCCAAGTGAAATCACCATTTTTGAAAGGCAATTCAATGAGGCCATTATTCACAACAAAATCACTGAAGTCATGTTGGCTTTGACCAAACCAACACACACCCCCCAATTTGTCTGAAGGCTTCAAAATAGCATTAAAATTACCACCTAGGAGAAACATCCCCCCATCCTCAAGACCTAAAAAAGCTGAAAGTTCTTTCCAAAGCACCTTTTTCTAGGCTAAGCTATTAGGTCCATAAATGTTAATTATAAAAAAGCTTATCCTAAGTTTTTTTGAATCAACCCTCAACCATTGTCAAAATCTATCCTAACGAACAACCTAAACATCAACTAGAGCATCATTCCAAAGGACACCAAGGCCCCCTGAAGCACCAATAGCCCCAGTGAGAAGACACTTCCATCTACCAAAGCACCTATAAAAAGAATCAAAATCAAACTCCTTAATTTTAGTTTCCTGAAGCAAAGCCAAAGTCGGCCTCGTTTGATCAAAACATCTTTTGATCAAATAGATTTTGTTAGGGGCATTGCAGCCCCTGACATTCCACAATAGGATTTCCATGGCTGCCAGGAAAAGGCATAGCCTTTTCCCGATGTCAATTTGCTCTATCTAGCCACATTGCCAGCCATTTCAAGACACATCCTATTTGTTTTAGGACCACATTTTTTCTTCTCTCCAATCTTATCCTTATTAATTAAAGTGGAAGATTGCTTTATAGTTCTTTTTTCAACAATACCTATATTATCTTGCAGACCAAGAAAATCTTCACCATAATGCTCCTCATCTGACGCCATCTCTGAATCTGAATCTTCCAGGGTGCCTCCACTGTCTCTGACTCCTTTGAAGGAACTCTCAAGATTCTTAATGGGGGAGATGGGAATATCCTTAAACACAATGTCCTCATTCTCCAATAACATGCCTTCTTCTAACAGTTTGGCTTCATCCTCAATACCCTGCCTATTATCGCAAGGAGAACTGTGCACCAAATCATCCCCAAGTTTTTCATCTCGACCATGGAGGTGTCTATTGACACTCTCCTTTTTACTCAGTGAGTGGGAGTTACCTTGCAAAGCTGGATCAAGGTCATATCCATCATCCCTTGTGTAAATATTATGACCTGAATCCAAAGCTTCATTTGATCAAGGAGATTCATTTTGCCCAATAAATGCATCATTTTCATCTCTTTGGACATTCATATCCACTGGTAGTCCTTCTAAGACTAGCACCATCTTCGATTTCTCTGAACTTTTGATAGAGAAAGAATCCACCATTTGGTTTAGTTCATGATGAGTCCACACTTGAGACATTGCCTCAAAACCATTTGCAAAGAGAAAATCTATTTCCTCCTTCTAACTCCCATCCCAAAAGTAATTTGTCTCTGTTTACAAACAAGACAAGCTATTCAGCTACCTCCCGAACCCCATTCTTGTGAGTTCCAAAGATCTTCCCATGCATCAAATTCGGTTAAGATCATCAGTTCCTCGACAAGGATGTTATGGGCTAACCCTTTTCCTTTCTTCACATTTGGGCAGTGACCTAAGTGTTCTTTCCCTGAACATTTCGAGCAAGATATCATTGCCTCCTCAACCTCCACCTTTTAACGCCAAACACCTTCCCCTATTTTTATCTCGATCATTTCAGGCAGAGGGTGGATTGTCTATCTTAAAATGCAAATCCTAGGAAACATGCTATAGTCTGATTTTTCCACAGCTTCCTCCAACTTTGAACAAAGACACCAAGTTTTTTTCCAATGCTTTTGAGAGTTTCCATATCCCAATATTCTTGAGGGAGATTCTTTAACCTAATCCACATTGGAACTTCCTCAACATTTGTTGTATTAGGGTCAAAATTTGGAGTCTAGTCTAATATAAAAAAAACCTCTCCCTTCCATCATGAATGGACCACTATTAATGATCCATTCCTTGTCCTAGACCGTTTGACAAATCACCAAGTAAAAACCATTTTCTAGGGTTTTAAGATCATAATCTTTGCCCCAGTTTTTATTACACCAGGCCCTAATCTTAGTGAAAGTTGGCCATTTCGCACCCCATCTCATAAAGAAAGCACGGACCTTAAGAAAACTAACAGAATCACTCCATTCTCTATTTTCCAATAACAAAGAGACCATAGTAATGTGGGAAATGTTAGGCATTACCTTGCTCGGCTCCACTTTCTCACTCTAGTTTTTTGGGTGCCAAAATTTTCCTTCCAACTATTTGAAATCCACCTTTCCATTTGAGAACATCGACCTGAATTTCCCATCGTTCTACATTGTTTGACTAGCCTTTCGACCTTCATTTCCAATGCCCCCAGTTCTAAAACCCTAGTTAACTGGAGTCTGCCATGCCTGGAAAGAATCATTCCTTCTAGTGTTCTGAATGATTCTTCCCCATCTCCTATTGAAAGGCCAACGAGATTGAGGTCCTCCATCATACTGTAAACCTTGGTGCCTTCAAAAATTATGCCTATGTCGTCGTTCAACCATTCCAACGGCTCTTATGTCATATCTTACCGCCCAACCATATTATTACAATGATAATATTATAGTCATGGTAGTCATTTATTTAGTCATATATTTAGTCATTAATTTAGTCATATATTTAGTCATTAATTTAGTCATATATTTAGTCATTAATTTAGTCATATATTTAGTCATTAATTTAGTCATATATTTAGTCATTGATTTAGTTATATATTTAGTCATTTAGTCATATATTTAGTCATTAATTTAGTCATTTCTATTTACTGGTTTCCATTAATAAAAAAAATTACTTATCAACTATCTAAAATATTTGCACAATAAAACAACAATGAGAAGGTAAAAATAGCTTATTTTATTAATCAAAAAGATATTACATTCAGTTGTGTAAGCTTGAAAATGGAGTTACTATAAACATGGAGAATATATCGACAAACTTGATCTTGATTACTAACACCGTTTCAACCTAAATCATCTTCTTAGCTAATCATCACTTTTCATCCCTTAATTAAATAAATCATTATTTATCTGATTAAGTCATTCTCTCTCATTAATTAAATAAATCAATATTATTTAATTAATCTTCTAATTTCTATTTGATTAAATAATTTATTTTATTAGATTAAATCTCTAAAGTCATTCCATTAAATTAAATCAATCTTTATTTAATTTGGTCTAACATCATCCCCCCTTTAATTAAATAAATAAAAATCTTTTATTTAATTAAATCTAAATCACATTCTTCTCAACTTTGATTTATTTAAACCCTAAAATCTAAATCAAATTGTCAAATCATCTAACCTCTTATTAAATTAATCAAATCCTAGTTAATTTAATCCTATTCATCTAAATCCTCTAGATTTTGCCACTTGCACATGAAAATGTATTTAAATGATTTGTTTAAATCTTTATTTTCTCTCAACATGGCATCTTAGGGGAATATTCCTCCAAGTTTGAAAATCCCTCCAAGTGGATTTGTCCTTCCAACAAAGCATTTATCTCCTCTTACATGTCCTTGTGCATTGAGCCAAGTGGTATTTAATTCATTCTTTTTCCCTCTAACATGTCATTTCATGATTTTCAAATTCCTCTTAATTTCATTTATTGTTTATTGTGTACATTCATCAAAATGTGCCCAAGCTTCCTCCATTCACATCTTGACAAGTGGCACTTTCCCATTGGATGTTGAATGATCCCACATTGCTTCATTTTGCTCATTCCTCCATCTTGTCTTTCTATAAATAGAAGGCTTTCCTTTCTATTTTGGATACACAACTTAGAGCAAAGTTACTCTATTCACATTAAGAGCAAATTTTATCCATCTTCATAGCATTTGTCATCATTTTAGCTAGGTTATTGCAGATTTCACCAAGGAGTCACATTGTTCTTCATCACCAAGTGGATCAACCTTCATCAAAATCATCAAGCTTGCAAAGGAGTTGGGAAAGGGCCAATTTCCACATCAAATTGGCACCAATTCCCCCATGGGATTGAGGGTTTCCATGTTTAAATAGTATTTTATTGTTTTTCTTGTTTTGTTCTTCATTTTCTTTCCTATTTTGAGCATTGTAGATGAATTCCATGGGGAATCTTAATTCTAACTTGCATTTGGATCTAATATTGTGTTTGTTTGCTATGTTTGTGCAGGTCTAGGATTGGGGTTCACAATTACAATTTGTTGTCCCGACATGAAAGAACTTGAAAATATTATGATACATTGCTGAGAGAGAAAAGAACTAGCTAAAATCTGCTCCAAAACCTTGCCTTTATGTTGTTCAATGACTTACAAAAGAATAGGAACATGATTGTTCTTTTATATCATAACCTACAATCCCTTACCCTTGTAATGCTTGTTGATCCTCTAACTTTCATTTGTGCATGACTGCTCTTTTATATCATAACCTACAGTCCCTTACCCTTGTAATGTTTGTTGATTATCTAATTGTCATTTGTGCATGATTGTTCTTTTATATCATAACCTATAGTCCCTTACCCTTGTAATGAATAAGTACATGATACATCTTTGCAAAGGAACTTTCATTCTATGATTGTGATAGAGCTCCAATCATCTGTAGGCTTCCCTCATTCAAACTAACATGCACAAAGATATTCAAACTCTCTTGCCTATTGTAGTTCTTTATGGAAACTCTGCCACCACCTCCACCAGCCCATCCCTTACCTCCAGAAGCACTTATCATACTCGTTCCCTTCCTACACAAGGAAAAAAAGAGTCCCTCAATGCTACAATCAATAAAACCAATCTACATGTAAGCAAAGAAAGCACTGCATCCATGGTTAGTGTAAACAATAACCTTAAATTTGAAATAATTCAATGGGTCTATACTAAAGTACCAAAGCATAAATGAGATTTTAGATTTTCTACCATGTTCATATCCTAGAAAGATTAATGACTTGCATCAAGATAATGACTTCCATGGGTCATTATCAATTAAAATTATTTGCATTTGTTAAATATCTATCATGAACATAACATCTTAAAAGAATATTTCCTTGCTATTAAAAATAAAGTGATCAAGGTATCAACTCTAATAAAGAAACTACCATCAATCTAAGCCAACATAAATATAAGCAGAAGTGGTGTTTACAACCAAACAATAACATTAGTTGTTGCTATGTAAGCAAAATATAACAAAACATGTCAAGAGATTGTAGACCAATATCAATGATTGTTTTATTCATTAGGAGTAGTGCTTGTACCAAAAATATAGACCAGGAAAAATCTATCAAGATTGGACTACTTTCTCAGACTAGGAAAAACGTGTATAAAATGCCTGACAGTTGTCAAATATAACACAACCATCAATAATTACCTGAAGCCAAATCATAGCAACTACCCACAAGTCAACAAGGAATTAGCATAAAGTCAATTTACAAACAAAATACAACTTAACAAGTTAATTGATACGAACTACATCCTCCCCCCATTCAAACCTTCTTTGTAATGCTAGCATCTTCAACATATGCATCTTGAATGTTTTCAGCAAGCCTATGAAGAAAGATATTTGAAACTCCTCCTGTAGCCATAATAAATGGACCAGTAGCTAGAGTTACAAGGGAAACTTTCCAACTGTTTATGAATCCCATAGCAAGACCTCTGAAAAATGTTGTCATGTTATGGACATAATTTCCCACCTGGTTCATTAGTTGAGTTATGTGCATCCCCAAGGAAAGTTGTGAATTGTTGAGTACACAAAGCAATGGGGACAAGCTTAGTTTGATATATAACTGGGAAAAGGGGATAGGATCAATATTCTAAACAATGGGATAAGCTTAGTCTGATACATAATTGCAATGGGGACAAACTCTACATGAAGGTTGTGATTGCAACAGTTAGGAATTGTTGAGAAGATACTTAGAGATGAGTCTTGGTTTTATTTAAGTATTTTAAGCACTTTGGCATTTTATAAAATTTTAACCAATGTCTTTCATCTTTAAGACTTTAACAAATCCATAACCTATAACTCTTTTCAGAACCATTTTCATGGTAAATGAATTAAGCTATGTTTTAATACAGGATTATACCCATCAAGTTATAGACAAAGATACAATGCTATCCATTTAGCCAAAAAGATAACCATACTGGACAGAGTCACAACATCTTTGGTCAACAATAATCCTATATTAGACATGCTATCAAGACAAAACATCTAATATCAAGATAAAACACCTAATATCAAAATAGGGATCTAAAGTTGATCACAAATTCTATCTCAATTGAGTTAGTAGCATATATAAATAAATTGAAATTTCTGCCTTATTGTTGCATTTATACAAGTTAAAAGGCAAATGAAATAGAGTACCTTGAGAGCTCTCCTAAAAAGTAATAGGAATCCCATGTTGCAGAGTATGAAATATGCAAACTGAAAAGCCCACTTTCTTCCATGAATCTGAAAACCATCACAACAGGAAAAAAATATTGAAATTTTATCACTGTAAAACAAAAAATATAAACAATAGCTATGCTAACAGCTAGCTACTCATATAACTATCTATAAAAGCAAGGCCAAATGATATTAATTACTATTATTAACTATGTTTTGATTGCTATACAACCATCAAATTTGGTAGCTATTGCAGTTGTGTTGCTTGCATTGCTCATTGCCATGTTTTAGGGGGCTCTACAATGGTGTCTGTTAGTGTAGCTTTGCTATGTAGATATCCATTCATAACAACAAGGGAAAATATGTTATTAGTCAGATATCAATATCAATGCTTGGGAATAAACCTAAAGATGACTACAAATGAAAGCAGAAAAATAAAGAATAAAACAGTTGTGTGATAAAAACATTACTAATCTTCACCAATGCATTTCCCTAACAAGCTTGAACATAAATTCCATGTTTCTCCTAGACTTGAAGAAAAATAAATCAACAATAAGATGTTAAAATATTCATTTAAAAGCAAACAAAATTCATAAGCAACATAATCCATTCAAGTCATAACTATTAAAAACATGTTACCTTTTGTATATACATTGAAAATGCATATTTGTGCTTAGAAATAGATTTTTTCATGCTTAGCACCAAAGAATTAAATCATATGTTTGTGTAAAGTATATTGAAAAATTTAGTATAACCCAATAAAAATAAAAAACACCAACACATAATTCTAGGGAAACTTGCTAAAGTTTCCAGTAAGCAATAGATAAGTAACAAAAATATAGACAGGTCTAAAAGGTATCAAGGTAAATAATAAATGAACAATACTACTTCGAATAAAGTAATTCATATAAGTGGGTTATTTGTTATAAGCTACATCCACATATACCCTTGGATATATTATTCAATATCCCTAGAAAGAAGTTTATTGTTGAAGGGAAAGTAGAGCACTTGTATAACTATGCACTGGATCCAAGCTTGTCTTGGAGCAATGTCATTACCCTGTATAGCTAACTGCAAACTAGTTTAAAAGTGCAGAATTGAATGTTGATCATCTAGGAGTAGTCTAGCACGAGTTATATTACTAATTCTAAGAATGCTCCCAACACAGTATTTAGTAATTGGAGAAGTACCTTAAAGGTGTTTGTTTGAATATTATTATATTACCACAAACTAAGTGATATAGAGCCTAATTCCTATCCAATCATATAGAGGAGATCTGTATGACATAAAGCACTCATGAAGTTATGCAAGAAGCTAGCAAAATTATTGAGAATCTTTACACATTCACATGCCAAAAGATCTAGATGGAGTATTATGGGGCTATGGGACACAAGATAAAGGCGATCCTAATGAAGATGTTAATGCAAAGATAATTGAGGATAATTAGACTGATAATGAATCATGTTTTCCCTATTTTGGATATGAGATAAAGTTGTAATAAGGAGGCTAGAGATTGGGGCCTAGCCCCTCGGTGTCTGATTGTTCTATGAACCTTCTTGGTGGATGTCAACCGCCCATTTTTTGATCTCGTGCTTCTTGTGTAACTTTGGGATTTATTTACTTTTTTTATTTTAAAAATATTATGTCAATCAAAAATTAAAAAATCAAAATGCAAAATAGACATTAGAAACAATAGTTTACACCTTCACTATTTTGAATATCCTCTTCCTATGTTAATGAATACCTATGTCCATCCCTGGTCAATACATTTGTTTTTTGCAAAATATTTAGAACCAAGATCTTAAGAAAATACAATTAGCATGTTTTTGTTGATATGCTGACCTGCACAGAAAAGAGCAAAATCCCTTTCTCAAGTATGAGAAAAAACAACTAATACATTAATAATCAAAATCCCTTCTCACATATGATTTCACCTTAAAATTTAATACTTCAGATCTACCATTTCATTTACTTTTTCCCAAAAAAAAATGCTTTCCATAATTTCAAAATCCTGAAAAAGTTAGTTAAAAATCAACTCAAAACTGGCAGACAATAGACTATCAATATAGGACCTAGGTAATATGCTACAAGATTTGTGGTAGACACCATACCTGTAATGAAATAGAAGCATCAAATGGAACATAGGCATGAGCCTTCAGGCCTAGTAATCTAAGTCTTTCAGCTACTAGTTCATAAAAAAAGACAACTAGTTCAGGAAACACAGCTTCCAACCAAGCAATAGCAAAACTAGCATTGCTTGAAGCCTTAGAACCAATAGAATGTGAGCTGCCCCCTGTCATGGGAAAGGATGGCCTTCATGTATGTATATTGATGCATTAATGGAAGTCTGCATGGTTATGGTATCTGTGTGTTTGTCTCTTGTGGCAAAGATGGCCTTCATGTATATATGTTGATGAGTTGATGGAAGTCCACATGTTTGTGGTATCTCTGTGTTTGTCTCTTGTGTTATATACATGGTTGATAGAAGAGCCACTTTTCACTTTATTATTGTTGATCATTTTTCTTTACATACTACTCTATTTTTTACACCCAACTTCAAAAATGATTTGCATGCCCCCTCAGAAAGTGGAAGCTAACTTTTAAGAGTTCAAATTCTGAAATTTGTATAGACAACTCAATCTACATGTCCCTTAATATAATTTTTATAGATAAAAGTAAGTTCTCCTGTGAACTATGCAATTTGATAGTGGAAAATTCAGAAATAAAAGATCACTTTTAACATCTCTTAATGGAAAAGAAAAGAATAAACAGACCTTGATTCCAAGTTCTCTATATAAATCCTTAACTTCTGCAACACAAGATGGATCTGCTTTTCCATAATTAGCCTAAAAAAGAACATAATCATTGTTAGTCAACAAGCAGCTAGTGCAAAATTACACAGATAGTCACAAATGAAAATGAACTTATCTGCATACATATAGTCTTTGAATTTGGCTCTCATTTGCCCATTCAAGAGCTTGCACTACAAGCCAAGAGCATTTAAAGTCTTCAATGTCCATTCCTATTTGCATATACCAACTCCAAAAATAGAATGGTAAGTCTGTGATTAACATAGAAATTCTTAAAACACATTTCATCACAACCAAAATTTGTTCAGATAGGAATTCTGGATTGTTAGCAATCAAATCAAGAGTCCACAAAGTGGCAAATTGTAGCCTGAAAATAAGGTTTTGACGAGGGTTTTAGAGCATGTTTTTATAATGAAAATTATGGCCAAGATCCTAATACTGAGCACATTTAATCGGTGAGACCCTAGAACAGTAGGTCACACTCCCACCAAACGTACACCAAACACACAAACATCAACCTATCGTTGGAACCACCACCCAAGTCCCAGCAACATGCACGAACTCCACCGATGACATCCCTATCAGACCATCGCGGGAACAGGAGACCTCGTCCGCCGATGGCTCGATGAAGCATATCGGGGAGAAAATTGATTATTGGTGGGAGTGAAGCATTAGTTCCATTGATCATCTGATAGCCCTTATTGCATTACAATTTACATATATAGTTGATCATTAGGTGTGCATGGTTGACCTTCGTGCCCATGGTGGCTATATTGAGGACACCCTAAACATTATTACTAAGATGCTAGTTAAATCTGTGGTACATGTGGATCATATATGAATATAGGCTGAGTATTTCTAGCAACGCTGCTTTTTTAGTTGGATCCTAAAAATGCTGCAACTTATGTTCTTCTCTAAAACATATGTACAAGGTTCAAATAGTAAAGAGATTGATGAAAGATAGAGTAATTAAAAAGATACCTAGATGTAGTTGGATTGAAGGCCGTAAACTGGTACATGTTTTTTGTGTAGGAGATGGATCACATCCACAAACATGGCAGAGCTATGCAAAGTAGGAGAAATTGGCTTGGCAAATGAAGGCAACAGGGTATAAAGAATCATTTATTTGCCACCATAGTGAAAAGTTAGCAATTGCATTTGGTTTGTTAAACATGGCCCCTGGTACAACTATTAGAGTTGTTAAGAACCTTCAAGTATGTTCTGATTGCCACACTACATCTAAATTCATATAAAAGATTGTTGCACATGGACTTCATTGGTATTGTTGTAGTGCTTTCATTCTTTCCTAATGTCAAGCATGGGTGGTTTTTTCTATAAAACAAAATATATATCACAGTGAATACTAGATAAAGAGAATTCAAGTTTAATGCAAATCATCCCATGGAGTTATTTTGTTAGATCTTATCCAAAGTCCATCTCATAAAGAATTTCACTTTTTAAGAGGTTAAAGGACAAGCCTACTAATGGAAATAACAAATTTTTGAATGTTGGAGCATGTCTGAAAAGATATTGTGCTCAGATGAAACGATTTTTATTGCTGCTAGTTCAAGCATTCAGGCAGTGGTATGCTTCTACTACAACAAAATTTCTGCTATGTTAAAATGGACACAAAATGATATGTTTCCAATGTTAAGTTAGCACAAAAGAGGTGGTCTTCATCTATTTCCACTAATGGGTTGGCACAAAAGAGGTGGGAAAATATGAAGGCCAATCAATTAGCCCTTATTAAAAAGAGAAAGTCACCACTAGTAGGACAATCACAACCCTCTTCTTTGAGGAGGTAGAAGAAAGGTGATAATTTTGTGCCTTGTGACCATGAAGATGTTAATGAAGTTGATTGAGAGAAATTTGACTTTTTTCTTCTTGTAAGTGTTCAACCCTTAGGGCCTGGTATTGATGATGAACTTTTTTATTTCAAAAGAAAAATTAAGATTGGCACTGGTGAGCCTAAACTACTCATGGAAATGATTGGATTTGTTGATTGAGTCATGGGCAAGCAATTAAGGAGCCCTGTAATTCAACTTGTCATTGTCATTGATCCTAAGATGCTTGTTGATCTTGTCTGTATTGAAGCTAAGCTTGAATAAGTTGAGGATGTCTTAGAAAGTTCCATATTGTATGGTGGAGTTCTTTATCTAGATCTCCCAAGCAACAAGATGCCATTTTTTTATTATTAAATTTTAAAGATCTTGAAGATGGAAGGGTGTGGATGCTTGTAGGTTTATTAAAAGATATCATGCTACCTCTAAAAAATGGAGTGGCAATGTGTATTCCTCACAATCATTGGAAAGTTCCATTAGAAATCTAGGAGTTCTAGAAACCACTCTTGACTAATCTATTAAAGAAGGATACCATGCTTCAGTGGAAAATTGATGCAGCAAAAATTTGTTGAAAAATAATTGCAAATATAGAATATAGGTTATTATTGATTATTGGCATGTTTTTGGAATTGAAAAGAAAATATCACTTTGAAAAGCCAACATGACTTTACCAATGAAGTGCAAAAGATGAGAATTGATGAAACCACCCAGGAGAAAGAGGAACTGACTTCAAAAATAGTACAAGGGTTAATATAGGGAGAGAAGTCCTAATTTAGAGGGCAGAAGAATTCATGAAGAGTTGCTTAGTTGAATAAGTTGTTGGAAGAGGTAGACTCCTTAGAAACTACAAGAATGGGAAGACATTAAATATGCCTTTAGTAACATAAAAAAAGAGACTTACTAACAACTTTTACCAGCAAATGAGTTATCTCAACAACAATAAGGGTGGGCATTGAGCATGCCAACTTAGCCCCTTTTGAGTTTGAGTCAACAGACCTCACCACCTAATTGAACAAAATTAGGAAGACTTCAATTTTACTATTAATAGAAGCATTTGGTAAGATGTCAACATATAGAATCACATGGCAATCAAAATGAATATAGATAAATTCCTCATTGAAAGTGATTCTATGTTAGTAATTAAGTATTTTCTAAAACTACAACATAGCCCTCCCTATACAGATTGGTGGATGTAACCAATGTTATAAAAAATCAACATATTCCTAGAAAGGCCAATAAGTTAGCACATACCACTTATCAAATGAAGCTATTCACTCAAAAGACAATGTCATGAACTTGATCTAATACACTCGTCTCTTGCAACTTTTTCCACCCATCCAAGTCATGTTTTCTAAGGAGAGTAGGATATGAACTCAAAAGTGCAAGTAGGAAATTTTTATGTCATTAAAATTGCACTTTTACATCCCAGGTAATTTACAACCCCAACACATTTAATAGTTTATATAATCCAAATGACAATAGTCTTTGATGTTATGAGCTTCATCAACCCCTTGATCATTTAGACCAAATAACACACTTATTAAGAGTAAACTTAGTATCTTCACAATAGTTAGAAGTGGTTGATTTTGGATGAAAAATAGTCCCAAATGTCTCAGGGTTTCAAATCCACACACATTCACTTGCTTAATACACCACTTTGGCACATAAGACAAGATTGTTTCCTTGTGACTGCTTGCACACATCATAGTCACCATGACAATAATCTTGACGGTATGGGTTCAACAACCTCTTGATTTATTAAGACCAAGCACCACACTTATTTAAGGGAAATTTCTCAATGTTTAAGCAGCCAATTCTTGACTTAGATTAGTTCCAAATGTGTTTTGGTTTCAAATCCATTATCATTCACTTGGTAATTTTTTCACTTGGGTATGTAAAACAAGAATCTTGCCTTGCTTGTAGCTTGCATGCATCCTAGTCGTTGTATCATATGTGATGCTTACCTCTACTATTTTTCCCTAAGTTAAACCAATCTTGGATATCGGTCCAGTGTGGGCAAGGTTCAACCAAGGTTCAACATTTGGCTTGTGGATTCATCCAAGACAACCTCATGAGAACTTGCAAAGAATTTTCACATTTTTTCTTCATATTTTATTATAGGGTTCGCAATTTTTTTAAAACCTAAATAAATCATTAGAATTCATTTGTTTCTTGCAAATAATTATCATTTATCTTGCAAAGTAGGAGAAATTAAAGAATCATTTATTTTCCACCATAGTGAAAAGTTAGCAATTTCATTTGGTTTGTTAAACATGGCCCCTGGTACAACTATTAGAGTTGTTAAGAACCTTCAAGTATGTTATGATTGCCACACTACATCTAAATTCATCTTCGAGATTGTTGCAAGAGAAATTGTTCCGCCGAGATGTGAGCCATTTCCATCATTCGAAATAGGGACAACTTTGGACGAACTAGAATAATATTATATTCGAGGGTAGAACACTATCCGCCTAACATTACTACATCGAGGGAACTCCCCTCATAGCTCCACTGATAGACCGATAAGGTGGGGGCAGTCAGTTCCATTTTCTGTAATGTGGTAAGAGTCATATAGGTAAAGCTATGTTAGGTTGGGGAACTCTTCTTGGAGGTTCTAAATGATTTGCCTCTTTTTTATAAGACTGTGTTGGCAGTGCCACTTGGATCACAGTTGTTTGGTGGGATTCCAAACCTAGACAATGAGGTGCAGTTGTGGAAATCTCATAGAGAGAAGCTACAAGCTACCATGATGATTTTGTCGAGCGAATTTATATTAGATTCTTGCTTAGCGTGGCTTAAGACATGTGCAGATGATATTCTCTCTGTAGATAGGCTTGGGGGAAAGTATTTGCTTGAACTTGTGAAAAGTGCCAAGGAACTTGCAGAGAATGAGACATTGATCAGAGAATCATTGGACAATCTGGATGCATTTGAAGGGAGCTTGGAGTGGCTAAAAATGGTTTTTGGTTCAAATGTTGGGTTTCCATGGAAATGCGCATGTGAGATTATTTTGAAGCACTCAAAGAGTCTGTGGGATGAACTTTTTGAAAGCCTATTTGTTAGTAGGATGGAACAAATAATAGCTGATGGATTTGCAAATCTACATGAGAGAGTTAAGGTTGGTAAATTACTTGAAGCCATAGTTACCTCTTTGGCAAGTTACAAAGATGTTGAAACCCATTTGCAAAAATTAACTATTAGTGAGGGTTGGCTTGTCAAGAGAGGGGACGTAAAAAGTGTCAATTTACCTGGGTTGAGTTTTAGATTTATGATGACAAATGATGAAGACCGGTTTGGTCGCCTTAACGCTTATTTTGGAACTAAGGTTAGTCAAATAAAAGATACCATAGATGAGGGGTCCAAGAATATTCTGGAAGACCTCCTAAGTTTTCTTCATTTACATAAATCTCCTTCAAGGATAAATGATTTAGCACCTTATTTGCAAGAGCAATGCTTCCATTTTATCTCAATATTAATTGTTGAGATTGAAGAACATCTTGTACATCTTTCAAAAGCTCTTTATCAAGAAATGAAAAATGAGGAGATGCCAAAAAAAATGAACAAGGAGACACTAGAACTGACATTTATAGTGGAAAGGGAACTTTTCTTAGGAAGGCTTTTAGTTGCTCTTAGTTTTCATTCAACTTCCCTTCCACTAGTTCTTGGCTCATCTCAACTCTGGTTTGTCGAGAACAAAACTTCAGTTTCAGGGAAAGGATCTTCGACTTTTAGATATTCTAGTACTGATTTTGATTACCCTCTTCTAGATAGTTTTGGAAGACAAATACTAATGAGAGGGGTCGGTTTGAAGCCTAAATCACAGGATAAAAATAATAGCACCAAATTGAATAAACTGAGAAGAACTATGCACAATATTTGTATCAGAGCTCATAGCATGTGGATATTATGGATAACTGAAGAGCTTTCAGGAATTATCACAAGAGATCTAAGGGAGGATGATTCTTTATCCATATTCAATACTAAATTATTAATTAAAAAAGATGGCAATGTTTGAAATTTGACACCAACTCTTAGTAAATTTACTAAATCTAAGTCCTTTCTTTTAGTCTATATACAATTTCCTTCAGTAGATACAGGTAGAGATTCATAAGACTCAATACTGAACCAAGAAACAAATATTATGAAAATGATTACCAGAAAAAGAGATTTGAAGATTGAAATTGATAACTAACATGATAACAGAGTTAAGGTGCCAAACAAACCTATAATTACTTTGTAATCAAATTCCATTTGAAAATTGTTGGTAAAACAATTGAAATGGCTTTCTTTTTGCCCCTTGTAAGTGGCAACTATGCCATAGTTAATACTAAAATTCTTAATTCAAAAAGATGGCAAAGTTTGAAATTTAACACTTAATATTCTCATCAGAATGACATCCATTTTGGTTGCCTTGAAAGATTTTGTTAGCATGTGATACAAAATTCAGCAACAGATACATCAACCATGATGCATACAAAAAAAAGGATTAAAGCTTACTTGCAAGAGCTCGGTGGTAAGCCTAAACTAAAGCCCTCACCAAAATTCTTGAGCCCATCACAAGCAAATTTGCCAGAATTTTTGCAGCCTGTATATGCCTTATGTAATTTTAGAAAACAAATGCAAATGTATATACAGTTTAAAAGCAAAATTTTGAACTTCTTCATACAATAATAATATTACTACAATAGGCTCCAAACAAGAAACATGTCCTCAATAAATGATGTAAGAGACTCATGTTGGATATAAAACCAAAATAGTTTATGAAACAATGTACAAAAATTATTATCTTACATACAATTACACACATGAACACAGAGTTGTCTACAATAATGGAGTGGGCATGAAGAATATTATAATCCTAATGTGATCATCTCTCTAATCCTTTCCAAGTAAAATTAAATCCCTATGGGGCCTCAAATAGGAATACGAAGGGACACATCGTAAAGAGGTGATAAAAGATGCTAAAAAGAAGATTTTTAACAGTTATTCAAATATCCTGACACTAAATCTATAATCAAAGTCATTGTGATCAAAGAGGATCTACAGTATGATCCAAGAGCTTCTGTTAACAATATCCTAGTGAAAGAGGATAGTAAGAATATTATAGACATCCATGGACACTAGGAGATGACCAATCGAACCTAGCTATTTCTTAAGAAAAATATACCATAAATTATAGCCTTTGGGTGACTTCCATTAACTTTCTAGATGGGCAGATATTGATTTCCCATCTTTTATTTTATTGAGTAAAGTGTACTCATTGCAGGTAGGGGATATGTTTGTATAAGTAGATTGTGGTTCTATCTGAATTTCTGAATTATTACCCCTATTCACATCAAATGCAATCTTGTATTGTGACCCCTAGGAAGATTTCAACAAGTATGTAGGATAGCTAGATTAGTTAAGGCTAGGGTTAGTTGCACCATTGCATAGCAACCCTGGCCACTTGACACATCTGCACAATCACCTCTCTTGGGGTCACATGGTATGTAATGTCTGAATAGAATGGGGTGAGGGTAACCATCTAGTTCACCCAGTCCTACTTTGCTCACAAGTTGCTTAATCTTTATCTCTGTGATATTTAGAGTAGAAATTCTTAATTAACTATTGAATGTTGCTATTAGCTTTTTAGCCTATCTTGTACTCTCCAATTTATACCTCTACTATGTATACCTGGCTTATGACAGATAACGTGGAGAATCAATGCTTATTGGAAATGGAAAATGAAATTGAGGTGGTAGAGAGTTATAGAATAATTAGTGACCACAATCTAAGAATTAAAAATTTCCTGAATGCAAAATCATTTCAACCTTTTAATCTCCAACAACCAACAAGAAATGAAAAAACTATAGTAAAGAGTAGTGGGGCATTGTAAAGCTTACCATGGTGTTTGCAACAGTGTGCAGTGGCAATACCCAGAACACTCCAATAACACCAGCTCTGTAATATAAACTCTAGGTCTGGATTAAAAAATGCTTCTACACCAAAACCTGGAAAAAAGCATGGTCAATTAAATTCAATATAAACAGTAATTCAGAGATGGAAATTGAAAGAAACCTGCAATTCTTTATTGGAATTTTGACTTACTTCACAGGAGCCTTTTCTAAGTCTAAAAAAGAAATATAAATTTTGTGGAACTAAGAAATAATAACATAGGCCATGAATCAAAAAGGGTTATATGAGATAGGGTTGCATCCTTGTCTTTGTATTTAGTGCAAATAAGGGATAATATTATTTTATTTCAAAAGAGTATTAAAAATATTTTTTACAGAAAGTAGTAAATCTACTATACATAAAATATTTGACTGGAGAGAAATGAAATACAACTTCAAAAGTGTCACTTCCACCATTTGAAACTATGCAGAATGTTTACCTTTATCTTGAGACCTTGTACCTCATTGTCCTTAGCTAAGAAAAATAACAAACTTAAAGACTATTCTTATGATAGGAAGAATATAAATTACCTTTTCTTTGGCATAAAACCATAAAAAAGATGTATATTTGAGATAAAGTAAATTATCTGCTAAACAAATATTCTAGTTTTAAACAAACCAACTCGATCTAGCATTGCTCAACCATACACATCGAAAATTGTTTAATTTTTTTACAAATGAGTTCAAGAAAGGCTAAAAGGCACAAAGGCAAAACGAATTTGCTTTGTTAAAATGAAAAATAGGGAGAACACTAAGTTAGGGCTTTGTCTATGAACTATTATCAAGTAACAAACTATGCTTCAGAACCTACATACAACATTTTTGTTTCTTAATATTTTCATAAATATGATAAATAACATTAAAAAGAAATTAAAGGAATCAAATAAATTGAAGGAAGCAACTAAGAATGAAGCAGAAGCACATGCTTTCCTTTTGTGTTTCTAGGTATGTGCAAATCTTGCATTCCCATCAATTCTATTGGAAGGTGGCTAACATTTGACAAAATGTATGGCCATTATTAGACACCCTAGTGTTTTTCATAATTCAACATTGTCACAGAGAGGTTAATCAAAAAATGTATTTTCTAGCAACACAGGTAGTCAATCATGAGGAAGATTTAATCCTTGAAAATACACCTAGTGCATGGGAAGGCTTTGGAGATCACTTCAAGTTCAAACAACCTTTCATAATCACTAATTCAGCTACCCCTAGCATAGAACCATTGGACAAAAAAGCATCACTGACCTGGAAGATGCTGAAGGTGTCAACTGGAGCAACATAATGGGTGAAGCCACAAAAGCAACAATAGGTTAATAGGTGTTGTGGTCATTTATGATTTTTATAATTGGCAATAAAAGGGTTGATGCATAAACTGGTGTTTATAATGGGAGTGGTCCCCAATACAACAAATAATGCATCAATAAAATAATCAAATTTTTCTGGTATTAAAATTAAATTCCTAATTATATCATCATCTAGATTACATTTCTATGGCCATGAGAAGCATTTAGTTTAATTGACCACTAATAAAGAAGCATAAAAAAAGAAAATAACTATGCTACTGTATGTCTTAAAGCATTTTTTGTTGACAAAGAAGTAAACTGGCAAGATTGATAGAACTTTAAAAAAAAAAACAAGAAGTTCGACGGTAAAGTAGTTAGCACTTGAAAATAATATAAAAAGTATCAACACTGAATTCAATAGTGCAGCCTTAACAGGATGTACACTTCCAACAAAATGTAGTAACAAAATGGGACAAAATATGAGTTATTTTCTTCATATCTTTGTCAAAACTAGGTCAAAATTTGCAATAATCTCATACCAAATAGAATTTCAATAAAAGATAGTACAAAGCAAACTCCCATTGAAATTGCTCAATTCTAGATAGTACTATAAGGAATAGTGCTACTAAGATCAAAATCTTGATTGAAAAGCTAAAAGAACACCAAGAGGGCCAAATCAAGCAAGACACTAAAATAAAAGAAATAAGAGTCATGTTGGGCCTAGTACGAGGACCCAAGCGAGCAGGAAAAAATCATTAAATCTAAAAAAATGATCTCACAGAGTTCACTAAGCTTCAAGAGGACTTTTATGTGCAAAAAATGGAAACTGTTGAGACTTTGAAGCACCTTTAAGTGTTCAATCTACTTTTTTTGGGTGTTTTTTTACCTTTGCTAGGGGTTCGCTTTGCAAACATTTTGATCATGCAAAATCATAATTTTTTCAAGGACTTCAAAATTTTTAAGGTAAGGTTATTTAAGCATCACAATCTCTATTCATCTACAATACTTTGGAATTAAGCATTATTGAATTATTCTTTGTTGTTATTGAATGTTACGTTATATGGATGGATTACAATTGTATGTAATTTCAAGATCATTATTAAAATCCTATAAACATCAAAACATTTTTCATAGCTTTACATATAGAGCAAATATTTTAGCTCTACTTGCTTTATTTAATACATTATGTTGCGATAGTCGAAAAAAAACATTCATTATGAAATACAAAGGAAGGTTGTAATAAGACATATCATCATCATGTATAAAAGAATGTCACTTTCACATATCACTATCCCTAGGCTTTTCATTAGATGTAAAATGAAAACAACACTGAAGAGAAGTTGTTGAACAATTTGTTATCATTACAACAACCATGCCTTTAAGCATTACAACCTATTGCTTTGGAGATTCTAAGGTTTGCCATAGCATTGTGTGTCGCAACTTCTCGGTGGTTCAAATTGTTGTTTGACCACAAAAGATTGGGTCAGTATGGATATGAGAAGTTGATAGAGAATGATGCTGGAAATAAATACTAGATGTTGCGATAGAGCTTGATGGCATCTTGATTGACATGTAGGATACTAGGCTAAGGTTTGTACCTACTTAAGAATCAATGTCAAATGGAAAAATCCTTTCCAATCTCAGATCTAGACTAAACACAATTTTAGAAAAAAAAGAGTTGTAAATGGTGACCAGTGGCATTCCTGTTTGAGTGCTAGAAGCACTGATTGACATACACTATGATCATGTTCAAAGGTGGATTTGCAACAACACAACAAAATTTACTGGTAATCATGAGTACAAAAGTTGCAATTAGAGGTAGTTACAACCCTTACAGAGCTCAAACAAGATCTATTTTTATGTGTTTACAAGTGCCTTGTCCGTCTCTAGCAATATGTTCTACAAAAAAGGCCACAAGATTCTAGAAATATATGCATGCAGTTAATATCAATAAAATCTTGATTGATTACAAGTTATAAATGGTACCTATCATTGCACATTTTCCTCATAATTGTTCCCTATATATTTAATGTCTATCTTTGGCATTCTTTTCCAATTAATAGCTATATATCCGTTGTTTCAATACTGTCAATGAACATCCCTATTTTTCAACAGTAAGAAATATCTTGGGTGAAACCTATAAGAAAGGGCTTGAGGGGTATGTGTTGTCTTTCAACCAAATGCAATTGGCTTGTGTAAAGCCAAACTTGAAAATGTTTGCTAGCATCCTACCTACTTGTGCCAAAATAGGAGCTTTGGAACAGGTTTAAACATCCATCAAAGCCAACTTGCAACTACCCTAGTAGACATGTATGCAAAATGTGGAACCATAGACAAGGCATGCCAACTGTTTAAGATAATGCCTCGAAGAGATGTCATCTCATGAAATGGAATGACTGCAGGATATGGATAAAATGGATTTGTTGAAAAGGCTTTAGAAACTTTTAGGAAAATGTAATTGGCAAGTGTAAAGCCAAATTCGAGAACCTTTTCCAAAATCCTTCTTATCTTTGCTAAAATGGGAGAGCTTTGAACAGGGTATAGACAACCATCAATTTTTTATGGAAGGGGGATTTTTGACAAATATGATAGTTGGAAATTCTCTTGTAGACGTGTACGCAACATATGGAAGCATAGACAAGGAACTTGTGTTGTTTGATAGAATGCCTCAAAGAAATGTGATCTCATGGAATGCCATGGTTGTAGGGTGCACAAAATTCATTTTTTTAAGGGCTTTTAAAACTATCAAGCAAATGTGATTGGAAGTTGTAAACTAAATTCCACAACTTTACCAACATCCTCCTTGTTAGTGCCAAAATGAGAACTTTGGAATAGGGTTTAGACATCAATCTAAGCATAAAAGGAGAGACACTCTTTTCATATGTTATAGTTAAAACTGCCCTGGTAGACAAGTACACAAAATGTGGAACCATCGAGAAAAACCTATCTTAGAAATACATCCCCATCCCTGAACGTGGGAGAGCATATTGAAAAGGGTTTAGAAACATTCAAGAAAAGCAATTGACAAGTTTCCTAATATGGAAGCATAGACAAGGCACGTGAACTATTTGACGAAATGCCTCAAAGAGATGCGTCCTTGTGAATTGTACTGACTGTAGGAAATGTGCAAAATAGATTTCTTGAAAAGAATTTAGAAGCATTCAAGCAAATGTAATTCGCAGGTGTAGAGCCATACTCGACAACCTTTGCTAGCATCCTACTTGCATGTGCCAAAATCGAAGCTTTGGAACAAGGTATGGCCATTCATCGAAGCATAATGGAAGGGGGACATTTGTTAGATGTTATAGTTACAACCAGACATGTATGTAAAATGTGTATTGCCATGATTGCAGGATATGCACAAAATGGATTCATTAAAAATACATGTTAAAACCATGTTACAAAGATGTGAAACATATGAACTATGCTTGAAAATTTTAATTTACAAAATGAAGAGAGAAATAATAATAATCTAACCTTGGGTGTGCTCATCAAAGGCGAAAACGACTCCAATTCAACAATTTCATAAGCATATAGGCAGTCTTCTTCATCGAGCACATCTTCCGAGTCTTTGGGGAATAACACAGCAAGGAGCCATGGCTCTTCTCACTAAATTCTTGTTTGATGTAGGACATGGTTTTTCTGTTTGATTTGTTTTCTTTGAATTTTTTCCCTTTCTGGACTTCAAATGTGTTTTTCGTTTAATTTGTTTTTTGAACTTGTTCCCTCTTTTCTCGACTTGAAAGCATGAAATTTCACTCTTTCAAAATATTTGATTTGCAAAAGGAAAGATAATTTTTTATTTTTTTTACATTTAGTTTTAGGAGCGTCGTTGAAACCCTACGCTGTCCTGTGTCAATGGGTTGCAAGACGATGAAATATATTTATAATTTTTTAAAAAATTATTATATGTTCTATATACTAGCAATCACACCTTAGTGTGCAATGGGTATGTTAAAGAAGTGGGGAAGGTCAATTAGGCAATATTTTGGTCCATTTTTTGCATACATTTATGTAGTACATGAAGTCAATTGGTAAAACCTCTGAATCGGGAGTATAATCAGGCTCTATAGAAGATCATATGAGTCAATATAGTGTTGGAGATATTTTGGTAATATATTTGTACCTATAAAATATTACGATAATATCTCCAACCCTAACACTTAATATTTATGAGTGTGCAAAAAAAACCATGTGTTGTAAACTAATATATAATTTAGATATCCATCTCCATACGTAAATTTCAACACCCAAATCAACCTTAGTTAACTAAGTATTGTTATCCCAACATTTTCATAACTACTCCATGATTCTCTCCAAATCTCCATGCTCTTTCCTTTTTGACTACTCGCACCTTACAAGTTATTGTAGTTGTAAATAGAAATTATAATGACACCTAGTGCCACTCCAAATAGAACACCCCAAATATGGTAAGTATAAGTAATGAAAAATTAATCAAACAAAATATTTCAAACAACAAGATTGCAAGGTGTATGGTACTTGCCCCAAATGGCCCGCTTAGGTAGGGGTCCCATGAGGGGGGCTTAAGCTCTATGGATTATGATCAAATTCGAAAGAAAAAATAATAGATGATTAATAGTCATTTTTATTTTTCTGATATTAGTCATTTATTTAGTCATTTTTATTTGTCTGATATTAGTCATTTAGTTGTGATTTTACCCAATGACCAAATTAGTCACTTATAAATGACCAAATTAGTCATTTATTTGCCAAATTCTACTAGTGTATACACTATAAGTTATTAAATATGAATACCATATAGCTTTTTACATATATTATTAATTAAAATATGAAGTATATTATAAATTTAATATTTATCTATATTTATTTTTAATTAATAATTTCTATTATTTTTCAAAATATTTATTATTATTATTATTTTAGATTATAAAATATAATTTTCTAGAATATTGTTAATTTAATATTATAAAATAAAATTACATTTTATATATTTAACTATTTTTTAGCATAATATTATAATATTTAGATATTATATATTTAATATTTATATACACACTACATTATAATTTAACTTTTTACATATATAGTAATTAAATATATTATATTTAATTAATTTCATAAATGTGATTGATGAAGTAAACGATGGCTTGGGACTGTGGACTATTTATTATTTAAGGATATGAAATATATATACATATTAAATACAAATATTTATATACACTCCTTTTCCTCCTCCCAATCTCTTTATTCCCTTCAGCCTCCCACCCTCTCTACTTTTCTCTATCACCTCTTGTATCTCTCACTCTTTCCCCCTCTATATATTCCTCTCTACCTCTCTCTCAATATCACTTCCTATATCTTTATCTTTTTATGTCTCCATCTCCCCCTCTCTCATCATCTCCCTCTTTCTATCTCTATTTCTACCTCTCCCTCTTTCTCTCTCCTTCCATCGTTCCCTCTTTATATGTTAATCTTTCTCACACCGCCTCTATATTTTCCAAGTTATATCTATCTCTATCCCCATCCCTCCCTCTCTCCTTATGGCTCCCTCTTTCTATTTCTCTCTACTTCTCTCTCCTCTATTTATTTCTCCCCCCCCTCTTCCTCCCTCTCCCTCCCTCTCTATCTATTTATAAATATATATGTCCCTCTTTATATCTCCATATTTCTCACTCATATACACACACTCCCTCTTTCTCCTTCCTATCTATACCTCTTTCTATTACTTATCTCTATCACCTTCTTTCTCCCACTCTTGCCCCCTCTATCTCTATCTCCCTATCTCTCCCTCCCCCTCTATATCTATATCTCATTATGTCTACCTCTATCTCTTTCTTTCTCTCTCTCTCACACTCCTCTCTCTATGTCTTTCTATCTATAACTCTCTACATCTATCTCCCTATCTCTCTCCCCATAGATCTATATTCTTATCTTTATTTCTCACTCAATCTCCCTCTCACTCATCTCTCTATCTCTCTCTATCCATATCCTTCTCTACGTATATCTCCCTATCTCTTTATCTCTCTATATCACCCTCTATCTATATTTCTCCCTCTCCCCCTCCCTTTCTCCCCCTCTTCTTCTCTCTTCCTCTCTACATAATCTCCCTCTTCCCCATCTCTCTCTCCCCTTCTCCTCTACCTATCTCTCTCATTTTCTCTCCCTCCCTCTCTCTATCTCTCCCCATCTCTCCCTCTCTTGCTCCCTCCCTATCTCCCTATCTATCTTTATATCTCAACCTCTCTCTCCCTTTATCTTCCCATATATCTCTATATATATTTCTTTCTCTTCCCATTTATCTATCTCTCCCTCTTTCTCTCTCTCTCTCTCTCCCCTTATTTCTATCTCCCTCTCCATCTCTATTTGTCTTTCTCTACTTCTCTCTATTATTTTCTCTTTATCTCTCTCCCCCTCTCCCCCTCTTTTATCTCCTTATATCTCTATTTTTATATCACTCTATCTCACCATATATCTCTCTCTATCTCACCCTCTTCCTCTTCCTCTTTATCTCTTTGTCTCTATCTATCCCTCTCCATCTCTCCCCCTCTATCTCCCTATCTCTCTCTATCTTTATTTCTCCCTTTATCTCTCTCTCTATATCTCTATCTATTTGCCTCCCTCTTCCTCTCTTGTTTTATATTAATCTCTACCTCTATCTATTTATCTCTCTTCCTCTCTTACTTTATATTCATCTCTACCTCTATATTCCTCTCCCCCCCTCCATCTCTAGAAATGTCTCCCTTTCTCTACCCATCTATCTCTTTCCCCTCCCTCTTCATAGACCTTCGTTGTATTCTTGATTTATATGTTTTCTTTCACTCATTTTTAGAGACCTTTGTTGCACAATATCATTTTATGAATGTCTAACCAATTGAACTCATGTAACACACAAATTTATGCTAAAAATAGGCTTAAATTTTCCCTAATTGACATTCCATTCACACCCTTAAGGAGCACACATTGCACACCAAGGTACTGTTTGTAATTTTATTTTCATTTAAAACAATAAATCAAGATATGTGTGTTCTAATTGTGAAGAACAATAAACCAAGGTGCAATTGCTTGTACAGCCCGAAATGGCTCATTGTTAAGAACCTGTAACCCCTTGGAAAGAGAGCGGGTCACAAGTTCAAACTCGGTAAGGGGGTAAGGTATGTACACCTCATATTGTGGAGCACGAGTTGGGTGCCTCCCTCAGATTTGGGAGTATGAGGAGTCCCATATATACTGTAAGCTGTCTGTAGACCCAAAAACAGATTGCCTGGTATTCGTGGACTATAAAATATTATTATTATTATTATTACTAATTATTTATTAAAATTTTATTTTTATTTTTTATATTAAAAGAGCTTTTTATATCTTCATTTTTCTCAGTTTCATTTAACGGAAAGAATGTTAAAATTATGCCCAGATAAACCGGCCACGTACCAGCTACATGATGGAAATATGCTCTGCAGGTCTCTATCGCAAACAAGTAGGGATGCGGCTTCACCGCGTTGCAAGAAATATAATAAAATAATCCCGAAATAAACCAACAAGATATTATTATTAAAATTATTCCCACGGTCCATTTTGCAGCCAGATTCACAGCCCTGAAAATTATTGGCATGTACAAGACCATTATGAAAATTGATCTCTAAGAATGACGGATTCGTCAGTAAATTTGAGGTAACTGATCTGCCAGGGGGTGGCAGCCATGCATCCGATTAAAGCTGTGGGAGTGCTGTTTGCATTCCTTATTATCACCACCACATGTTCTGCAAATGTTCTTCTCATCGGGATCAATTTAACTCTGTCCTTCGAGGATAGGGAAGCAAATTTCGGTATGAACAAATTGGTTCTTCGAATATCGCATTTCTGAGCTTTGAGTTTAAGTTAAAGCAATGGATCGTTATGTGTTGCTCATATTTGATTTTATTCATTTATAATATTTCAATTAGTGGATTAGGGTTACTAATTAACCGAATATATTTTATAAATTTCACACAAGACTTGCACCTGGCTTTCTCTATCGATTTATGTTGCGCACAGAATCCCGTGTGGTCCTTATCAGATTTCGAGTGCCGTATGATACTCACTATTGTAGACTAACATGACTTTTGGGAATTTGAACATGGGTTTTTGCAATGGAAAACTGTTGATTTACTGGTATCTTGCACCCAGAGTTGGATGTGACACTTTTGAGATGGGCGAACCCAGTTTCACCCAATCTGGGTTCGGTATGTTGCTCAGTATTGCACTTAGATGCGCCGTTCACTGCTTTGAACCTGGGTTTTTGCTATGAATGTCTGAGCTTATTACCATTGACAATTTGCTTAATTTAGTTTTTTTCTTTTCTCAACCAATAAAAAAAATTATTGCTGGAAAAAGGAAATTACTTTTGTCCATGAGTGACATTGTCGCTCCGCATAAGAGGGTATACCAATATGTTGCCCTTCAAAAATTTCAACCGAGTTTTTAATGTTTGCTCCGATATTTGAAAATTCGAAACAGCTCCATAGCACCAGATTAAGGGAAGATATTACGACACATAGGGTTTAGGGTAAGCCTTGAGATGACTATTCGAAAATGTCAGTGGGTCATATTCTCTTGACTCTTGTCCAATGTCTAACATGCAGGTTAAATTTAAAAATCAGCATCCTGGGAAAATTCTTAAAAAAATATATATCTCCTTTTGGCACCTTACATTTTCTTAGATGGGTTTTTGTTGGTCCAAGTATTGGAATTATATTGGTTGATGACCTTAGATCTCATGTAAGCCTGGGAGGCATTAAGCAATTGAAAATTACCCACTAAAGGAGCACCTTATACTTCTCATTGAAAGTGTATGTTAAGGGGTTGCTGTTTTAATTGATTAGTTATTAAAAGTTTATCAGATCTCCATCCACTCCCGATAACAAATATGATGGATTGGGTGTCTACCTTCTTTTCACTCGTGGAGAGTTACTGTGCAGGAACAACACTAGTTGTCAGAGATAATTACAACACATATAAAGCCATTCTTGAACATTCAAGAATTTGTGAAACTGGAAATGGTTCTGAGTTTTCACAAATGTGTACAACTTTAATTCCTTCATTTCTGCATTTCATATTCATTTATCAGAAGTCTTTGCAGGAGGAGATCTTTCTTATATTTTTTGAGAAAAGGGACCCCTGTAAATTTATTGATTGGGCGATGACATTTGCTTCACTTCCTATACTGAACTTCATTTGGCCTGAAATTCATTGTACAAAACCAAACTTTGGTCTCTTGATAATTTTGCACATCTGGGATTTAATATGTCTGTCAACAGCAATTATTGTGAGAATGTTTTGGCAGCTTACATTTCTTAGATGGGTTTTATTAGTCTAGGTATATTGGTTCATGGCCTTAGTACTTGAATAAACCTGGGGGGCATAAGGCAATTCAAAATTACCCACAGTAGGAGCACCTTATAGCTTTCATTGAAAGTCTATTTATTTAGGGAGTAGCTGTTTTAATTGTTTAGTGATAAAAAGTTTATCAGATCTCCATCCACCTTTTACTTAAAATATGACGGATTTTGTATCTACCTTCTTTTCATGTTTGGAGCAGTACGGTATAGGACCAACATGAGTTGTTAAGAGATAGTTTCAACACATAACAAGCTTTAATTCCTTCATTTTAACGCATAAATGGCTGTGGGTTTGTAATGTCCCACGTTTCATTAGCACTAATATTTTGGGGCAGATTTAAATGTGTTTAATTGAAACCTTAGAAATCCTAAATATTAAGGCAAATGTTTTGGTATTTAATATTTGGCTTAAGTATTTAAAACCAGACCTTATAAACCCTAGATTATATTGATGTTACACAAAAGCTTTAGTAGTTTAGTTTAACACTTAAAAATTCATTCTTTGACCCTAAAATGACAAACCCTAATATTGTGGATCGACTCACAAAATGAAGGTAAAACATAGCTTCAAATACATTTACCAGTTTTAGCCATATCAGATTCAAAACACCATTTTTACATTAATAGTAGATTTTAGATTTACAAAGCTTGACATGTTTGAATGAGAGCTTCCTAAACTAACCTTACATTAACAGGTTGAGGAGATGACCCACACGCTGCAATAGTAGGTCAATACAACAGAAAGTGCAAGGATTCACCCTTGACAATTGCAAGTGCCGAGTAATTCGATGTCGTTGGTAACCATTGCCATTAAAACTCGAACATGACCTTTGGGTGAGACTGCTCCTTCAGCCAAAGGATTTTTGTTCTCTAATGTGATATTTATAGGGTTTTGTCCTTTGATCTCCATAGACTTGTGGGTTTTCGTCCTTAGATTTGGACACTTGAACAAAAAGTGCTCATTGCGATTTCTAGTTAGAGTTTGTTTGTGGGTTTTTCATGATAATCCTTTTGTTCTTTTCTTTCAACCCATTATACACTCAGAAGGGCCTTGGAAACTTGCAATAATGGCTTCCATCCCAAGATTGGTATGTGGTCAGGGCTGCTCGTATCTGTTGAGCTCCATTTCCCCTTGAATCAATGCTTGGAATAGTTCTGACATGTGTGGCAATGTGCTTGGGAGGCATGGAGAAATGTTCCCTATGAATTGCAACTGTCCATGACAATAATGGCGAGGGCCCCTTAGGGCTTGAAACCCTATCTACCTCATTAATGGTAGCCAAAGTTGTCATTTTTGTTTGCATAGCTGGGGTACATGTGTGGAGCCACATCCTCATGATTAAATGACATTTTTGTGCCTGCAGAAATCCTTCTAGAAGATGCGTTATCACCCTGTGCATAAATGGCTGTTTGTTCGTGTAGGGAGGTAGGTGAGATGAGCAGTGAGAAATGCTAGGAGTATTAGAGTTGGGGTGTTGAGGATACCTTGTGACTCATACCACAGGCTAGGGATCCGGGCTCAAAAGGGAGGCATGTTGGTGAGAGGAAGTCTGACTCTCCGACAGAGGCTTGTGAAAGAGTGGGTGTTGGACTAATAGCCAGCGTCTTCCTTCGGATTTAGGACATGGACTAACCGCCTCCCGTGGATCCACTTATCTCTGGCATTTGTATCGAGCGTTAAGAGGTCGATCTTTTGGCGCAATGACAAACGTGTTCCAACAAATGGTATCAGAGCTGGGTTGCGGGTTCGAATCCCCTTGGGTGACATTGAGGGGGGATTGTTGGACTAATCGCCAGCGTCTCCCTTCGGATTTGAGACATGGACTAATTGCCTCCCGTGGATCTGCTTATCTCTTTTGTTTGTATCAGGTGTTAAGAGGTCGATCTTTTTGCGCAACGACAAACGTGTTCCAACAGTGGGGTTTGGCAATGAGGTATGACGAAATGGATAAGTTTGATAACCCAACAAGAGAAGGGAATGAAAGTGGGGAATGGTTATGAAGTATGCTTGAATGAGGAAGTTCAAGACCTCGTTAAAAGTATAGAAGAAAGTAGATTTGGGAGGAAAGTCATGCCGAGAAGGGAAACTCCACAACTCTGACGGCTTAAATTGACTTAGGAAATTGGTCATGCCTCCATACTTAGAAATTTTGAGGATCTTAAATAGATGCATTGGGGATGAAGTGGAAGAACTTGTATATAAATTTGGATTGGGGGGGCGCTAGTGATAGGAGATGGGCATTTTGGACCATGACATAGATTTTGGAAAAAGGGGACATGACAGGGTTAGTAGGAATATGTACAACTTTAATTCCTTCATTCTTGCAAATTTCTATTCATTTTCAGAAGTTACTATTGAAGCAGATTTTCTTATATGTTTGGGAATAGGGATCCCTGTAATTTTATTCATCAAGTGATGACATTTGCATTCGTCCTTATATTGGACTTTGTTTGGCCTGAAATTCAGTGACCAGCCAAAGTTTGGTCAATTGATAATTTTGCACTTCTATAGTTAAGGCTGATTCCACTATGCAATCCATTTTTTCCTCCTCAAATTCTTTCACTTTTAGGAAGTAATATGTTTGTAAACATCAATTAATACAAGAATGAGTTGGCATTAAGGTGAATATCTTGAGAACTTTTAATTTTCATTTGGAAATATTCCACTCTTTTGGTTGAGGGGATTCCATAATGCTTCTTTAATAAAACTAAAGATCTAGCTAGTTCTATTGTGAATAATCCAACTTGGAAAACTTGCCCATAGTTATAGAAAATATTATGCAACAATAAGAAATTGCAGAAAATTTTACTATGTGAGGCACTTAGTTAGTGTGACAAATTTGATTTTAGTCAATCCTAAGTCCAACTTCAAGGTTGATAAAAAAAAGCCAAGGTTTTTGACTGTACCTGAAACTCATGCTAGTTCAATACATGATTATTTGACATGTACAATTGGTTAAAGTGTAATCCAAAACCTAGAGAACCAAAAAAGCAATTATAGAGATCAAGCCCATTGGCCTTGATAGTGGTTGTAACCTGATGATGACACTTATATATCACGCTATATTACTCTTGGGATTCTATTTCCATCTTTCTCACACAGGTTTGTTACAGTTTGTGATTAGTAATTGGTGTCAACATGAGGCCCATATGCTAGTGTTGTATCCCACTAACCGAATTTCCCACTTCGAACATGATTCCCTATTAACACATCATGGTTCTCAAGGAGTAACTGTTGTGGAAAGCTGTGGTTGGCCTATTACCAAATTGTGGTTGCAGATTCTTGTATTTGGGCTTAGTGAAGGGTCCAATGGTTAATTTCCTTGATTTTTGGATATGTGGCCCTGATTTTTTAGGATATAGGATGTGGCCTGGGGACCCTCCAAACTTTAGGGTGCCATGTAAGTAAACAATATAATCCCTTTATCTTATCCACATACACTAACTATTGCTCAGCCTACTAGCTATCAATATGGACTACAAGTCTAAAACTACTTTCAACTACGTTTGTAGAGCTTTTGGATTACATAGAATGATCATATTGAGGTTTTGTGTCTTGCTATTTCTAGATCTCTCTTAGCTACATTAAATAGAGGTAGATCACTGTAGACATTTAAAATGTCTAACTACCTCACCTACAAACTACTGTAGCAACAGTAGTATTGACCATTAATACAAGTAGAATATAATATTCTAACACCCTCCCTTAATGGTCAATCGTCAAACTAGCCTACAAAAAACAATCTGCAGGTCAATTGGTCACAAATTCTTTTCTTAACGCCCGCCGCTAAACGGAGACCTCCCTCGACCGCACGTTGATGAATTCAAAACCAAGAATAAAACAGAAGGTTGCCCTTCTTTAGAATGTCATAAGAGACAAGAGTCACATCGACTTCGCCATGGAGAGAGTCCGCCACCAACCTCCCAGACCGCAGAATCGGCCGACCGGTTACGTCCAACCCGCATCGCTGGGTAACGAAATGCCTTCCTGCAACCAGAGATTACACCGGCAACAAATACCATTTGAGGATAAATCGCAAGTAAACCGGTCGAAAACTTTGGCAGAGAGGAGCAATGACATGCCGAGAAATAACGCAAAGCAGCCAATAGGTGATAACGCTCAGCAAATCCCAGAAATGGCGAAACAAATTGCATTAAACCAAATTTCCATTTTTGAGGAAAATTGCCAAAGTCCCGATTACAATCATCGCGATTTTGAAAAAACGGTAAAACCAGACTAGAGGAGTCTCTCCCGAACAACAAACCCCTAATTGCGGCAGATAGGAAAAACCTCGTGAATTTCGTGAGGAAAACTATAAACCCTTCCGTGAATTTTTAAGGAAAAAATTATGAAAACCACCAGAAGTTTCGGCGGAAAAAGTGATAAAACCCGATAACATATTTTTTTATTAAAGGAAAAATATTTAAAACCACCCATCGACGGTTTTACCGAAAACAGAGGGTTTAAACCCTGTTTGTAATAGATCTCGCATGCAACGAGGCATGGAAACGGCACCTTAAAACGCATGAACCCCATTTGAGACTCGAAACCACAAGGAATCTCACAGAACGAAAAAAATTTTGATTTCGAAACAAAGGGCTGGTCAAAACCCCAGCCAAAAACGCAAGTAAAACCTCTAGGTCAGCTGCAAAAAGGTGTAACTGTAGAAAATTCTGGAAATCACGCTCGTAAACACAAGCAGAAACCGCTTGAATTCGCTAGCTCGCAAACCCTTTTAAGTCGAAGCCTAAAAACAAAACAAAACACCCCACTAAAATGGATCGCAGGAATTTCAGAAGGACAATGCTGCTGCAAATCCGCATAGAAGCAAAAGCCTCCAAAGAAACAGAAGACGGAAGAAAATGCATCCAGGTTCAGATGGAAATTGTGTCTGCAAGTCGCACGGCTAGACCGAGGAAGAACATGCATCAAAAGGGCACAAAACGCGTCAGAAATGGCTTCGTAATGCAAGGCAAGCTGACCGAAGCTGAAGAAACTACAAATAACGTAAAACCTCGCATTTTCTCGCTGCTGATCTTAAAAACGCTTACAAACAAAGTCAAGCCAAGGCAACGGAATCAGCAAGAAACGAGGCGGATAAAGAAAGAACAAACGCCGCACGATATAGAAGAACTAAGGTCGTGGTGGTTGGTAGCCAATTTTAATGCCATAGGCTGGTTGAAAAAAAAAAACTACGCATGTTTCTTTCTGGACCTGTAATGGAGCGTATGAAAATTTCTCAATTATAGCTACAAGCTCCAACGCAAATTCTTCACCAAATTTCAAAACTTCCGCATCCCAGCCTCCCTATAGACTCACCCGTCGAAAACAATTTCAACATGTCTGTTGAACAACAAAGGAGATGATTACATTAAATAGAGGAGGTAGATCACTGTAGACATTTAAAATGTCTAACTACCTCACCTACAAACTACTGTAGCAATAGTAGTATTGACCATTAATACAAGAAGAATATAATATTCTAACAGAATGATCATATTGAGGTTTTGTGTCTTCCTATTTCTAGATCTCTCTTAGCTGCTGCACCATTCTTCTTTTTACATTCTAATTGGTTCACTAGTAGGGTTTAATTGAGAACAACTAGTCATCCATTTAAGGTCATTTGCATTCTCATAGTCGCATATTGCATCACAACTTGAAGAATTTTGGGAAATTGGTTAGTGATTTACTACATGCTTTGAGCAGCCCTACATTGTAGAATACTCCTCTCTATATTGCTTTATTGCTATCTTTGTATCATCAACAATTGGGATCAATCTAGCATTATTAGGCTTCACATTTTTGTCTTGTATTTATAGTGTATTGTTCGTGTGGGATAGGGAGGTCATCTATATTCCATTGTTTAGCCCTAGTCATTTATGTTCAAAAAATTTCTTTGCTAGTAAGTTTTGCAAGAACCTTGGCCCAACGCAATTAGTTTGGATCAGGTATTGATCTTGGATTGTGTCTAGCCTGGGTTTGGCTAGGGTCCTACCTTGGGCTTGTGGATTTGTCCAAAGTATGTTTAGATGTACCTTGGCCAAATTCACAAACTTGGGGCAAGACCTTGGGTGAACCTAGGGAGAACCCATTTTGGACCCAAAAAAACCTCATTTTTTAATGAAAAGATAAAACAAATTAAAAAAAATTCCTAATTATGCCAAGAGGCATAACCTACAATGCTAGCAACAATAACTATTTAAAGTTGACATTTATTTTTTAAATATAAAGAGACAAATTTTTTAAAATAGCTGTAAAGTAAACAAATATGTAATAAAAAATAGCTCTATAGTAAAAAAAAGTAAAGACACTAAATTTTTTAAAATATATAGTGAATAAAATAACTCAAAAGTAAAATAAAGTAATTTATAAGTAAATAAAAAATATTTATATGTTCTTTTTATCTATCTACAATTTAATTTAACAAAACAAATATTAAATAAAAATCTTTGCCAACCACAAATAATTTTTTAATAATTAATGGTGGTTTTCAGAAAGTAGAATAAATGTAATGTTCCCTTTTCAAAATGAAGCCAAGTTGAAACCCAAACACCTATCGTTCATTTCTTGTGGGCCTTGGGAATTTTGCACTAGGAAAATGGGAGTATAATAATAACTCGAGAATCATAATGTCATAAAAGGGGCCACTTAAATGTTATTATAAAATGCATTATAATAAAGAGGGCCTCACGTAAAGTGAACCTATAAAATAAGGAGGTCTCTTATAATTAAAGTTTATTTTAAATAATTCCTCTCAAATATCAATCAAGGGTCATGAAGGGAATTAGAAGGGTTATGTCTTTTGTAGGAAAACTCTATTTAATAGAGGCCAAGCAAGGAGAAGGAGATATATTGATCAAGCATTCTATTTTGTGATTTCTTTTCCTTGTTGGAGCATTGGACTTTGGTTTAATTAACTTGAGATGAAAACTCTCTAGGTTTGAAATTGGAAGACGAAAACCCACCATTCCTTGGAGTGATTTCAGTAAGAAATCACCATTGTGCATATTTGTTCAAATTTTTAATTAGTAATCAAGATATATCTTTCTAGATTTCAAACCCACCATCTAAGGTTTCAAGTGGGCGACTCATAATAGATTTATACTTAAAATCAATGCAGCTAGTTTAGGGTTCCAGCTGCTCCATTCTTGGGAAAGTTCGTGGCAGTTTTTGATTTGTTTAGAACAGATTGGTGGGCAAATTCAAGTTTGAAAAGAAGCACCAATAATTAGGGTTAAATCACTGCAAATTATATTAGGGTTTGAGACATTCAAGATTGGGGTAGTGCGCCATCCATTTGAGGACAGTTCACTGCTCAATAACCTAAGAGAATTTGATAGTTTTTGAAGGTAGAATTAAGCACAGAATTATTGCTAAAACAGTGCGCCATATTTCAGGGAGAAATCGCCGTTTTCTGTAGTAAGAAATTGCAGCCCTTGGAAATATTTTTAATTACCATTAATTGCTGGTTAGGGTTTGGTGAAATTGTGCAAAACAAGATTTTTTTAAGGGGATATTACAATAAAAATTTAACTAAATCATAGAAAAAATAAAATTGCTTTTCAAATAAAAGTAAAGTAAATAATATAGATAAAATAAAATAATTGGTTAGTAAAAATTATTGAAATGAGAGAGATAAAAACGAGATTGCTCTCGAATCAAAATTCAGTCATTCACATTACACCACAAAACTATTACATTGAATTGTCTTTAAAAGGCCAATATTCCCGTATAAAACTATTTATGGGAATATAACTACCCGAACTAAATTTTTATTTATTAAATTAACAATAGTATATTAATTTATTTATTTAACTAATTTATGTCAAGTACTAAATTCTAACACCCCCCCTTAGTGCTGACATAGAGGAAAACTATAAATTAGTACAAATATGGGAAGGAAAAAATCAACCAGTCACTGCTGTTGATTTGCATTGCGTCTTTGAAGAACAAATGATCCAATAATGATTGCGATTCCTATGATTGCCAATGTGAATAGAAATTTAGGATGTGAGACATCTCGTGGTCTTTCCCATTTGCCGCAAGGATGACACAACTCTGTCCTATTCCCACATATTTCCAGATGTGTATTCAAATCTCCTGCTGGCAGGGGGGAAATCACAATACCCACATACAACAATCCGCTGAAGACACTTGAAGAACCATTGGTCCGATAGACTCCCAACAACCATATAATATAGTCTTCAATATAGAGTAGTATCCGTACATTGCTGCAGCACTGAATAGAAAATAACAATATCAATGGCCAGGTAAAGATGGAAGTATGCCTTGAATAGGGAGTTCACAAGGTTGCCCAAATAAAGCTTAGCCGATACCAATGAAAATAGACAGATGGGTAATGGTATCGATTAAAGCAGGATGGCGGATATATTTGAATCAGCACCTTTGAATATACCATAAATCATCTGAAAAACTGTTTATTTAGTTTTTAAATAAAAAATTTCAATAATCGAGTAGAACTGTTGGCAATGCCTTTGTACTTCTCAAAACGTGATTGTTGGTGCCCTAACAGTATTCACTCTCATAGATTGCTGGCAGGCGGGGGTCTGCAAGAAAATACGGCCACTGGAAGAGGCATTTGCTGTGGAAGCAGCGTTTGCTATTGTTGCTCAGCTCGGAGGGTGGAAGCACTGTCTTTTCAGGCCAAAGCTATAGGAATGGTTTGGCAACTCAGCATTTTTAAAAATAAATTATTATTTTTTTAAAATTTTGGGATGATAACAACGAACATAATGGAGTGTTAAACAATGGCAAGAATGAACACAGTGGAGAGGAAGAGAAGAAATGCAGATGAATGATAGAGTCAAAAGGATTTTCACATGGTCTACATTGCTCACCTGTTGACAAATGCAAGAATGGTAGAAAACAATAGCAGTTGCACGTGGTCTTCACTGCAGTACCATTGTAAACACCGCTTTGGATGAAAACAAACGAATGGAAGGAGATCAAGGAGAGGTCCAGGAAGAAACCTGCTTTGATACCATATTGAAATGAGAGAGAAAAAAACGAGATTGCTCTCGAATCAAAATTCAGTCATTCACATTACACCACAAAACTATTACATTGAATTGTCTTTAAAAGGCCAATATTCCTGTATAAAACTATTTATGGGAATATAACTACCCGATTTAAATTTTTTATTTATTAAATTAACAATAGTATGTTAATTTATTTATTTAACTAATTTATGTCAAGTACTAAATTCTAACAAAAATTAAAATTTATGTCAACATGTATATATTAAATAAAACAGTTTTGAAATGAAATAAAAGAACTCTTAGCTAAACAAAATAACCCTTACTAAATACAATAGTTTTATGCCATTTTTAATCCATTTGCTTACATATTTAGTTGTCCATGTGTAACATTAATAGTTTAAATACATATTAAAATTTAATATTCATATAGAAAAATAAAATAGCTTTGCCAGTATAACTTTTTATTTATTTATATATATATATAAATATCAACTAACATAGAATCTAGACATCTTAAATAAATCTATCTAAAGACTGTCATGAAGCTTGTATATTTTCTATGTTATAAAGAGACATCAATCCATCTTGAATAACAAATTCAATATACTTGAGATTGATATCTCTTGGTGTCTTTTAGATAGATGTCTTTAAGATATTTATCAGCTTTTTCTTTCCTCAATCAAGGATGAGAGGCACAAGGTTGCTTCACAAGACTTGCACAATGCAACTAGTGGGAGTGGCATTGGCATTGCTTGTGGTTCCAATGAACCAACTTTGATGATGTTGATGCTTTTGATGAAGAGCAATATGTTGATTTGTATTGATTTTCCACATGCAATTGCACTAATAGAAACCATTTTTGTTTTATCTTTAACATTTTACAATTGACATTAACTATCTTTATCAATTATTAGAGTTTTGTTCTCTATTTGGTTTTGTACAATTTTTGCACATAATGCATATATGTATTGTATGGCTGAACCAGACTGTTTTGAACCGGGAAAAGAAATTTTTGGCAAGTTGTTGAACCCAAGTTCAAGCCTTATCCTGAACCTGCAAAGGACTTAATTTGGAAAAAAAAATATTAGATTAGTGGTAGATTTGGGCTATTGCTATCTTTTGTGTTTTTTGATCAGTAAATGAGGGTTCTATTTGGGCCATCACCCATATATGTAAAAGCAAACATACAGAAAATACAAATAAAGGGGGCAAAAACTCGTGCCATCAAAACTAGAAAGTACTTATATCCATAAGCTCGAAGGTGATGTAGTCGCATACAATCTAACCCAGCTAATATCCCAGCCAACGGAAAATTTGTAAGTCAAAACAGTCCAAGACCAGTTGGACCCAAAAACCATGGACCTGCTAAAGTTCAGTCAATAAACACCAGTGCCTTTCCCTCTCTATGTCCAGAAGAGCCTAGAGATGCACCAACAAAACTGCCACTACTGCCCCCAAAGGCACTCACAATGGCACCTGCAAAGTCATTGCCTCAATCTAGCTGCTTTCTTTGTGCACAATCTTCCTGATACCAAAATTGCATGCTGAGATCAATCTCCATGCATTTTAATACTCTCGGCAGACCTCCAGCTGACAGAGATGACATTGAGAACTGGATGGAAATGTCCAACTTTCTATTTTTATGGGCGACCATGAGAGTGCTGAAAATTTGACAACCATGGCTAAATCCTTGCAAAAGTATACCAAATTGTTCTCTGTAGAAAACTTATGAATTTCCTTTCTCAAAGCCAGAATCTCCTCCTGCAGACCATGAACCGGATCCTCACATTTGGCCTCCTCTGCAACCTGCTATGAAACCTCAGCAGACAAACAGACTTTCCACTGTGGAAGGATCACATGACAAATCTGGTCCTTGGCAGTTTTGTCTACAATCAAGTCCCCTAGTTTGTTCTTGAAGTCAGCAACTGATGCTCTTGACCAAAAACCCCCTGTATATTCCAAACCATCAGGGCCTAAGACAGCTTTGAGTAAGTGCAATGTCTCAGAATTGGGGCAGAAGAAGACATTTCCAGCCTTTTGTTAGAGACAATTCCCCTGCGGAAGGGATCCCAAACCCCATAACTAGATAGTGCTAAACAACATTTTGCATTGTCCAATGCCAACAAACTCAGATAGCCACCAGAACAATAATCAGAGCAAATTCTTGATTGCTGCAAGAAATAGACTTACCACATGGCATCGACAGGAAAAAAGGGCTATTAAAAGCTGAGCCCTCTCACATGTACAGGTAAATTATTTCCAAACCTCTTGAGCATCAACCTTGAAGATTGCTGCTGCCCTTTTGCCAAAATAGGAAAAAAAGGCCAAAGGCACAAAGAAGACAATTTAAAGGTCCTTTCAGCTATAACCAGAGAGGGGCCACAAGCCCTCCTCCCCCCTGCACCCACAAGCATCTGTACTACTCATTGTCTGCATTTGCCAAAAAATCTGCCAATTTGTCACCCTCTATAACAGTGCTTGAAGAAGATATTGTCAAAGCTTTCATAAAATTTGAGAGCTTCCTCCAGGAAACTCTGAAACTTCTAATTTTGAGTCTCCCCTTTATTCAAATCACTAATAACTATCATAGAATCTCCTTCTGCATTCAAATTCTTACAGCCCACTGAAACAACTAAGCTCAAACATCCACCAGCGCTGATCATTCTGTTCCATTATTAGTTTTCAAGCCCCAAAAGGAGCCCTTAACTAGTTTCCCTCTAGAATCTGGCAAACTACAATGACCCCAGAAAGCTTTGAATTCCCTCTAGAATTGTGAATCTGGGTTGGGCAGAAATGGTCTCTAAATTGATTGTTTTGGTCTGGATTTGGCTTTGGATATGGGGCTGGGATGGGCCTGGGTTCACCTAGGGTCTGGCTTGGGCACCCTAGGCAAACTTTGGCTATAATTAGATATACCTGGTGTGAATTTGCAGGCCAGATAGAAAAAAAGCATTTAAACCATTTCTTAAAACCAAAAAACACATTTTAAACTCCTAAATTGACTTAAAGTGACCTAATCTGATCTCATTTGGCAGAAAATGACTCGAACAACATTCATTTTGCGAATACAAGAGACCAAAACACACACTCTACCTCCAAGCTGCCATTTTTCATTTTTGAGGCTTGTTGGTTATTTTTTAGTAGGTGAAGGATTGGCAAAGGAATTCTATGTTGTTTGCAAAGTGTTATAGGAGAGAAATAGCTGCACTTATGAGATTTATCAATCAAAGGTAAGTTAATTTTGAGATTCTTTCATGTATTTTGGGAAAATTTTCAAGATCTTTTCCAAGTTTTTATTTTTTCTAAAAACATGTTAAATGTTTTTGTAAACCTTTTAAAGTTAAACATATTATAGGTTTTTAATGTTTTTTGTTTTGTTTTATTATTTGTATAGAATGGCTAATAGTTCTGGTTCAGTAGGTCTAGTAATAGATTGGTAGTTCAAAATTGACCCAATGTCACCTCTTTGGTGGCATGTGACCATGGCTTGGCAACTTCGTAGAGGTGGGGTTTTCATTGGTGTTTTAGTCAATGTGGGAATGAGTACATGAGCTTGTATGTTCAAGTGAAAGCCCACCTATGTGTTAGTTTTATGATCAGATGTAATGAACAGAAAATTAATTTAAAAATCAGACACAAAACACAGCAAATACCCTGGGAAAACCCTCCTCTTGAGGGAGAAAAACCCAGCAACAATATATCACTTATATATTGAATGATAATCAAAAGTCTCCTTTACAATGAGACCAATAATGAGGCCAAGAATAGCATCACAATCTGATGCAAACACAGAGCTAAGATAATGCTTCTTGCTGATGTCAAATTCAGCCTTCTACAATGCTATGATCGATCTGCCCTTGAAGTAAATCACACTTTGATCTGCCTTCTTCAATATATCGATCTGCCCTTGAAGTAAATCACACTTTGATCTGCCTTCTTCAATATATCAATCTGCCCTTGAATGAACTTCTTCTTATTCGCACTTGTAAAGAACTCGAACTTGAGAAGGATGAATGTGAATGAATGAATGCTCAACCATGAAATGCCATTGATTATATATACAATGTGACGTGACCTTTCAAAAAGCAAGTCGGCCACAAAGAATGACTCTTGGAAAATTGCGTCCCAAGGATGTATGAAGTCGGCCTTATTAGAATGTATCTTCTCATTAAATCATGCCTCTTCATGATGTCGGCCTTGGATCAAATCGCAGCTTCATAACAAGTCGTGCCTCTCTAATAAATAAATATTAATCATCATTAATAAATGACGCCTCATTTCGATCGAAGGAGCCAAACATGACGGTGTGGCCGGAGGTGCAGAGGAAAAACAGTTGAATTAGAAATTCAGATACGGCAGTTGTAATTGAAACGGAGATGGCGCTCTCGGGTGTAGG